>JAULBW010005821.1:0-18242 GCA_032358265.1 Vaucheria bursata | reverse complement strand
GTACATCCGTTTTGATACAATTGATCAATAATATATTGGGCATTAACTTCACTTAACTCTCTACAATCTTTAGACATGGCAGCATTCACCATTTGATTATAAGCATTTAAATCAGCTTGAGTGAAATTAATATTAGCTGGTATATATGGTTCAGTAACAATTGCATATTCAGGATCACGGTATTGGCAACCCGATGTTTTTGTTGCGGCAACCAATTCTTTCTCTTTTAATGCTTGGTAAGCGCTCGAAAAAATTTGAGCAGTCCGAGCTGCTAATTCTGTTGGAGTCAATACCGTTTGACTAGAATTATTTGCTGCAAATTGTGCATAATCCATTAACGTATATACAACTTTGGGGTCGTTAGTATACAAGGGACCGTTACAATAATTATTCATTTTTGCAATGATTGCATTTCTCAATGTTGCATTATCATATATTGGGTCACGCTTTACCGATTGGGCATTCAAGGGATCTAAATAACCATTTGCAGTTGCAGTTACATAATTTGCATTTATGGCTGCCGTCATTTCGTAATTATATTTTTTAGTATCCCTCTCTGCAAGACATGCGGTGTAATGACAATACTCTTCGTGCTGTGGTGCATCCGCTGCAGTAAATCCCCTATCAATCATTTCCTGCTGTATTCTAGTAAGAATTCCATTACAAGCACTTGTATAACTATCCGCAATCACATCGCTTGGCACTTGACAATTGGCATCAATCCAGGTTTGGATTTGAGCACTATTGGTGACACGGTCCCATGTAGGATTAGCGGATAGTGCCTTATCTTCGCAAGTCATATCACACGATTGATAATCAACGTTAGCAACATACGTTGCTTCTATAACACTTAATTGAGGAGCTTGAGGATGCAATTCAGCTAATGCTCTCAGGGACATTACAGCATCCGCATTTAATTTTAGTACTTTTCGAATTTTATAGGTCCCTATATCATTAAAGGTAAATATTTGATTTATCAAATTATTTTTTACAAAAACAGAGGTACTACAACCAGCAACACCTGCATTGATAGCTCCTGGAACCGGAACTACAGCAACCGGCTTACCAGACGGATCAGTAATGGTAAATTCAAGATCGTAGCTACAGGTATTGCATACTGGTAAACTATTTACCACGCCTGTTAAATCATACTTAAATGTATACGTTGTTGGAATGATATTTAAAATTGAATGATTGGTAATATAAGAATTGCTTGCTGCGTCAAAATAATTATTTTGATTTAAATCAATAATTATATCAGCTTCTACATTGTCTGTAAGTGTATGTAATAAATCGGTACTGGCGCTTAACGGATCTTTTGGGGTACCACCAACCAAAGCCGAGGCCACCACATTACCCAATAAATCTTTATAGGAAACAGAATACTGTCCATTATTATCCTTCACATAACTTTTTTCATAATGTGAAGCATCACCCACATTAGTACCAAACAAGCGATACAATTCATTAGACGTAGCATTGGTATAATAATAAGAAACAAAATTACCTCCAGCTACTTGCATTTTAAAAGCTTCGCCGGGCAAGTTTTGTCTCATTGGTCTACCAGTACCGTCTGACATATATTGTACTTGAGAGTATGCATAGCCATTTGCATTGGCGATGTAATCTTTATTTATTTGAGTTAGACTGTTTAATGAACTGTAGTAATTAGAAGCACCACTAGTTGTAGACAATGTCGGCGATGATGTTGGTGTAGATGTTGATGTATACGGGTTGTCATACATTTTCTTCTCCGTCTGAGGTGTACCACCCACAAAGGTATTTTCACCAAAACGGTAATTTAAATTAGTACCTGCAACCGGATAGGGCATTATATTTATAGTAGGCCTTCCTTCATAATCATATAAAGTTTCACTTATAAGCTGCATTTGTTCTGTATTTTTCAATCCAATGGTTTGTCGCGTCATAAATACACCATCCAAATACGAAACCGATGTTCCCATTTTACCTTCTTCGGCAAAGGTTGTAGTTCGTTGCCAATTTTTATTCTGTTCAAAAGATGTATTGAACACAATAGGGTTGGTTGCATATTGCCAATTACTATAATGTTCTTGCGTTTTATTTATACCACCATATTGCCAGACAGCCCTCACACGAACATAAACTTTCCCTTGTGGATACTTCAAATCAAATGATGTGTATTGTTGATTGGTTACCAAACGTACGGGCTCTTTAACCAAAAAATAATCTGATGCAGTAATGTTTTGATTATAATAATCCGATTCGAAATCTATAAAACACCATTCAACTTGATATGCATTTGCCTCTTTTTGGTAAGGCCATGAAAGTTCTAATTTTTGAGCATCATAATTAATAGCCCCTTTAAACGATAATATTGATGGTAAAACAGGTTTATATGTAGCAATCAAAGACATTTCTAATCGTACATCCGCAGGTACTGTACTTACATCAGTAGCTAAATTCTTATCAGTTACAGTTAATATTGTCAATGTAGCGCCTGCCATACCTGCTGGCAAAAGATTTTTTTGATATGATTCCAATACGATGTTAGCTGGTTGAGTGGCATCATATTCAATCACTAATGGATCACCATTAACAATAGAAGTACTATAAACACCATTTTGATCAAAATATTGAAGTGAATACGTTATCCTATACGTAAATATTCTAGAACTTACATCACTTAAATTCTCTTTTCCATATTTCAAATTAACTAACACTTCATATTTCATTTCTGAATACTGAGAAGTACTCACCGGATCCAAAACATTAATTTTAGCATTAGCTACAATTGAATTTTTAGGTAGAAAATTCAAGTGAACTTTACTTGCATCTTGCGCTGTAACATTTGTATGTACTGCACAAAAAAACAAACTGAATATAAATATTTTTAGTTTCATATATTATTCTATATATAATTTTTCGCTGGTCTCTGATATTGAATATCCACTAAAGGCTGGATTAATTTTTATTTTTTTAGCATCAATCACGATAAAATCTGAACGCTTCTTACTAAGGTCAATCTCCTTCTTCAATAATTGAAATGTGTCAAATTCTATAATTGTATAAGCAATAGAATTTGAATTATCTTTTTTATAAACATAAATTATTTTACGAATAGAATTTGTTTGCTTATCAAATCCAATAGAAATCTTTTCAAATAAAGTATTTGAATAATATAAATCATATGTATTAAGTGCTGTTTCGGATTTTCTAAATACAATACTATCTGCAGCATTAAAAATAGTATCTGAGATAATCTTAGAAGATGGATTTTTCAATAAATCATCAAAATCAGTTGGATCTACATGAGACCACATTAATTGTTTTTGAGATTTAAATAACATGATTGAATACGCATTATCTAAAAAATACTCTATGTTTTTAGTTTTATAATACATTGCATTGCTTGACTTTTCAAAATGTATTTGCTCATTTTGTATTACTTTACCTGTACTGCTATATACAGTAACATTAAAATCATACACTAAACTTGTAGCATCATTTACAGATTTAAAAAAAGCGACATACTCATTTTTAAAATCTTGAGCAAGCGAACTCATCGCAATACATAACTGCATTACAATACAAAAACAATATTTAAAGAATCCCTTCAATTTATTATTTATTAATTTCCGTTATGTGCGTAACTGTTTCTTGCAATGTCAGAATACCTCTCTCAGTCTCTTTCTTAATTAAATACAAACTACCTCCTTCATCGTAAAAATAATACGTTGCATAATTATTTGGATCCAGTACTGCACTCAATTTGTAATTGGTATTATTAAAAACAAATGTTTGCATATTTCCATCGGAAGGAAAAATACGTATATCATCAAAATAAGTAGCAAGGCTAGTTGGCGTCAACAAACTCACCGTAAATCGTACGGCATTAACAGGGCAAATAAATTCTCCTTGCAATCGTTGCCACCCTTCAATGATGTCACCTGTTTGTGTAGCATTCAAATCAAAGTTTACTGATGAGGTTGTTATCTTTTGACCACTTGCATCAATAAAATTTATAGAAACACCTCTACCTGCAAGATGATACGTAGATGCATTTACAGCGTCAGAAGAAACCCAAGTACTAAAAACATATTTTGCACCTGGAATGAGTTTCATTTTAATTTGCTCAAACTCTACATTGTTATCAATCCTTACAAACTTCTTCCCAGTATGTGCTTTTCTAGACAAATCTGTGGCGATTGTATTTACAACTGAAACACTATTTGAATTAACTTGAAAAACAGGCGTAATATCCGAACTTATATCAATAGGGATAGCAACTTTACCCAACCATGAACCATAAAAAGTAAACTCGGAAGAATTTAATACTATTTTACAAGTATTTGCATCTTGACCTGCAGTTACTTTGTACACCGTGTAGTTTCCATGTAGTAATTTGTTTGTATTATTTGAAATTTCAGCACCGTAAATCTGTACAAGTTTGCCATATAATTCACCTGCACGACTTGCAGGATAATTGATTATTATTTCATTATTAAACCCTTGTATGATATCATAATTAAAATAAATATTTCTATCTAAATCGTCAGTAACAGGCACAGATGTTACTACTGTAAAATTTCCTTTTGAGATATTATTCAAATTTAACGTTTGTCCCGCATCATACTCTTCAAAGCCTTCAAAACAAATCTCATGCAACTCTGCATTACTTGCTGTTGCAATAGTTAGTTGATCGTTATAACCATACAATGCCGATGAGTAAATATTTAATATGTCTTTATTTTCTAATTGCCCCGTACCATTCGCTAACTGTGTCACAGTATTTACTTTCCGCCAATTGGGATAACAGTCACCATTGGTTGTATAATTCCAATTAAACATAGGCACATTCTGCAACAAACCATCCGTACGGACAGTCAAAGCCGTAACAGCTGATTGTGCACGTTCATCTACATAAGCATATGTTTCTTCAGGTATCCAAAGACCCTTTACGCCTACCATATAATAAGGCTTTGTTTGATTTTGCACAACCATTGCATCACTAGGCCATGCATCATTATAGCTTGCAGCAGAAATATTAATAACATTGGTTAGGGGCTGCGCTGCTGGTGGAACATTGATTAGAACATTTGCTGTTGTTGGACAACCTGCAGGTACTGTATTGTAGGTATATCCAATATATGAACTTGTTGTAGTAGTAGGCAAAGATGCGGGATCAAATACATTATTTGTCATGCCCGCACCATAAAAACTACCTCCGGCAGGAGTTCCTGTAAGGGCAATCGTACCGCCTGTACGGCAAGCAATAAAGGGAGCTCCAGAAATTTTTATTTCCGGGCATGGATCATAGGTAACCGTAAATAAATCTGAGAAAGACGAGGTATTTTGGTTGTACCCACCACCATGAGATAATACGGTATAAATATCGCCTGTTGTAAATGTAGCAGATGGTGTATATAAAGCATTCGATGAGATTGACCAATAGCCATTCCTATTAGATGTAGTAAGTCCAACGGGAATTAGCGTATTCTTAAGAAATATAGGATCATAAACAAGCTTGTAAATTTCTATTAATGTTTTAGGTTTTGCAGTTCCATATAAAGTATTCATTAATTGATATGAAATATTAGGACCATTAGCGAGACAAATACCATCAGAATTATCATTGTAATTTTGTTCATAATTTTGATTCTGATTTCCAAAAGATATGAAAGGAGGTTTATTAGGTATATCACTCTGATTAATTAAATTAAATACAAAAATATTGTTGCGAACAATAGAACTATTTACATTTGAATTATAACCTCCATTGTTCGCTCCAGAATAACAATTTGCAAAACGAATTGTAGCAAGAGAATTACCATATGTAAAATAATTCCTATTAATATTATCATTACTTCCAATGGTAATGTTGGTTATTCTTTTAGTAGTAATTGGAGCATTAACTAAATTTGGCTGAGTGGATTCATCACAATAAATACCATGTCCATAGGGTGATACATCTGCAATATTTACTATTACATTATTCTGAATATCAAAGCCAAAATAATTCCCATAAAAAGAACAATAAGATGCATTACCCGTAAAATGAACATCACTCCAATAAATATTCTGCCCAAGGGCATAACCAGCATTACAGTTCGTAGGATTTCCTCCGCAAGGTGTAACATTCGATTTTGTACCAAAAACATTATCTTGAATTAGTATATTTTTTATATCAGTAGTTACTGGTGACACAAGATTACTTTGCCCCCATCCACCACCAACGCCTTCATTTCCACCTATCATAATATAGACAGCCCAAAATTTCGTAAAATAGATACCCTTTACAATTGAATTGTCTGAATTTTGCCAAAAATGTAAAGCTGTTCCCATATCGTAAGCCCAAGTTGGATCAGGTAAGCCACACTTAATAGTAACAACAGGTACTTTAGTAACTGAATTGTAACCTAGTTGCGATGTACCATCTATATAAACTTGACTTGTTATATGTGGTAAAAGAGTTGAAATAACAATCTCCTTAGATGTACCTGTCGGTATATTAAATTTAATATACGTTGCATCCGGATTTGAATTGGCATATAAAATTGCCCAGCGCAGGGATCCACAGGGCACACCATAATGAGATGAAATTAGTGGATCTAAGTTTGTTGTTACCTCAACGGCACTTGCATACCCAATGGGAGGAGTAATAAAGCAAGAACCATCTACAGTCAATGGGTTGGTGGAATACCCATTAAAAGACAATAATACTATAGATAATAATAAAACTATTTTTTTCATTATTTTATTTATTTAGCACAAGTTATAACAAACACGTACAAAGCTTATTTAGAATATTATTTAGGAAAAATTATTCTACTCGGGATCATACAATTGATCAATTGGATTTATATTATAGCCACCATTCGAAGAGCCTAATGTTGTAATAGTACCAAGATTATTTACTAGAATATTTCTTCTACCGGGCCTAATTAATGTACAAGTATTATAAACGCCTGCTGGATACACATTATCTGCTTGAACATATATATATCCATTCTCAATGCGTGATATCGTTGCATAATAATCAATATTTGATACCGTATAACGAATAATATCACCTTGTTGTAATAAAGAAAACAAACGCGAATTTTGTTGCACACCAGCAAAAGCACTTTGACATTTAGTCTCTCCAGTTGTTTTATTTTTACCTACAGATAACAATTGAAAGTTTAGTCCAACAGTTGATGCAGCAGACTTCATACCTTCATAGAATAAACTGGCTGGCACACTATATGAATAAACAGGATCATTAAAATTATTGGTAATACTCACCAATACGGGCTGCCCTGTTTGTCCATCAAACACTAAGTTTTGTGTCTTAACTGTAGAACCACTATTGTATGCAGTTATTGATTTTAATATTCCAAATCTATGTACTACTTTATTGGTAACAGCAATCCGTACTTTATTTTCTGAATGCTCAAAACTTGGCCATATAGAAGGCAATGGAATTTGCAAGGGCAAAAATGGTATAGTAATTAAATCCACATTAAATGCAGCTCCTGAAGTTGTTTCATTCACATGCTCTTCCCTCATATCTGTGAAGAACTCTATATGTTCTCCCAGTTTATAATTATTACTTTTTACAATATTCCCAGTGGCATTTCGAATTAATAGCGGCACATTATTCGTCAATTTATAGGATATACCTGACGCAGTTGATGTTTTATCTGCAAAATATTCATGCTCAAGATATGTAACAGGTTGTGAATAATTAATCACACCATCGGTGCCTTGTTCATAGGTACTACTTCGCTTAAATTTACCATGCATATCATTCAATTGTACACAATAACCCTGTGTGGCAAATAATCGCATAATCAAATAACTACCAATCAATGGTATTGGTATCCACTTCTTTTCACTATTTATTCCTATTGGTGTTTCTTCTCGAATAACTGGATAATCTTTACAAGTATAAAACTCATTAATAGATGCACCATTTGTCATAATCCCACTTGGCACTTCACCTACTTGACTTCGATTTTCATTATTATAAGTTGCCAAACTTTTAACCGTTACTTTGGAATAACCAACTGAAGGAGAAGGAAAATAACTTTCGTTTTTATTATCCTCAAAACTAGCAAGCTTCGCTAATTTTAAAGGTATCCTATTTGCATAAGCCGTAATTGTCTTAAATGGATTTTCATCACCGCCAATCATTGGCTCATAGGTTGCAACGCCCGAACTAGAAACTTCCCCATCATTTAAGGTTGTATATTCATAGTATTGCCCATAAACAGATGGAGTTGTGCCCGATTGCATCTTATCCCATTGATCTGACAAAACAATTTTCTTCACACGGATACCACCTCCAACTTTTGTATAATCGGGAGTTTGTAGACGTATGTAAGATTTAGATAAATCAATTGTAGATCCCCAATTTTGATTTTTTGCATAGGAATAAAATCCTGTAAATAAAGATATCAATCTTGCAAAATGTGAAAACAAAGCTTTTGTTTGTGCAACCTTAGCAGATTTACTAGAATTCGGATCCGCATTAACTTTACCAGAAAAAGCTAATTCAGAATAATCTGTCATTAACATTTGCCACGTTGCTATACAAAAGGGATGATGGTCAAATGTTTTTTTACCTATAGTCATGTCACCTAGTTCTATATAACCATAATCATAATCACCATTTGCAACAGAAGCTTTCAAACCCGTACTTCTAATTGGTGCATATCCACCGACATAATCTTTTCTAGGATCATCAGAACGAAGCATGTGGGTAAAATTCCTAAAATACACTTCCTTCATATCGCCAATATATCGTTTATCCATATATGCTTTAGCATTGGGATCACTCTTTGAAATTGGTTTTTCTAATTTAAAATATACCTTACGATCAAAATATGTTGAGCCGCCATTTGCTATTGAAGTCCCTCCAATAGTACCCAATCCTGCAATTGGCATCATCTGCATCGCTCTTCTATCTTGAACATAGCCATAATCATCGGCTTCATAGGTTACAGAAATTTTTGATCCTGATGGAAGTGTTATCCCCTTTAAACTCCAAGCAGAGGCATATTGATCCAAAAGCGGTCTAGTTGTTTCTATTTGAGGAATATAAGGAATATCACACATAGTATTTGGTGCGCTATTTGCCAATAATTTGGAACGATCTGTATACCCGCCCCAACGATCATATTGACTTGCAGAATACGAGGGATTAGAATTTGTATTTTGTTCATCATAATCAAATTGATAGGCATTCATTCTTCCTCTTTTACTCTTCTCGTATTCAATCCATACTTTTTTCAATGTCAACTTACCACCTGCATTTGTAGTCGTTTTAGTCTTTCCAAATAAAACATTATTCTCTACACCTTTACACAAGTCGTATGAATACTCAAAAACAACTTTTAATAATGGTGTTGTTTTATCTTTTTTAGAATACATAACTATTGAAGATATTTTCTTCTGCTTAATTGAACCCAAATTTAATTGGTTTGCATCATTTAATTCTTCATAAGCACCTAAACCATCTTCACGATCTGTCAATATAAATTCAGCTATATGAGAATTCGTTTCTATTGAAGTTAAATACGAAATCGTTTTTTCACCATATATATACTGAGCTTTATCATCTTGCATTCCTGTATTTTTTCCTCTTAAATAATTGGCACCTACAAATGGCGTTCTATATCTATATGGGTTACCCGAGGTGGCCACTTCATCATAACTAAACTTAACCCAATACCCTTTATCATTATCATTTGCAATGCCATTATTATCTACATCGACAAAATCTGCACCTCTAATTTCTGTGATTAAATAAGAATAAGCGTAAGGTGCTTGCATTGTTTTTTTACTGTAAAATCTATCTGAGAGGCCAGTCTTTACATCGTAATCAGGTGTAGAACCATTTTTTCTTTGAATTGTTTGAATTGTTTTATCGCATTGTTCTTTACCATTTCCATCGATAGCAAAAATGCATTCTATGTGTTTATTCACTAATTGAGACTTACCATAAATATACATACTACCTTCAGGGGTGATGGTATACATCCCCTTTTGAGGATTTGAATTGTCAATATATTGTATAGCTGTATTTCTTTTTGCTCTTCCAGTTGAATTAAACTGATTTGATGGTGTATAATTAGCTGCAACTCCATCTTTGCCTTCAAGAGTCACATTTAGGTTATCGTTTCCTGCATTATCAGTTATTTGTAAACGCATTGCTTTATCATTTCCGATATTATTATATGCATCTTTATGCATCGAAGTCAACTCGCCATACGATTTAAAATACCACGCTTCATTTTCACTATCAGCTGAATTTTTAAATGAATAATGATCTAGTGCGTTATTATTTCGATTTGATTTCCAAACACCTGAATAATTTTCGCCATAGGTATATGAACCATTACCTCCAAAGTGTTTTACACCTTCTAAACCAACAACACCACCATGCACTTGACTTGTAGTTTCTGCATCACGATATACGCCTACATCATTTCTAAAAGCTCTGAACATTGTAGAAGCCCCATGACTCGTCATAGAATAAATATCAGGTGATGCAATTGGTATAGGCAAACTTGGCACCTTTTTATGAATCATACCATCTTGCTCACGTACAAAGTCTAACATATCTTGGCTAGAAGAATTTTGAGCATTTAAATATCCATAGCTATTTATGTTTTTTGATTTTTCACTTATATACGAACTAGAAATCGTACCATGTATTGTCATATTAGCAAAGATACCTACTTCTTGAAAGCCGGCTTTAAAACTCACTAAACCAAAACGCGTCTCCATTTTATTTGTCATATTGGGCAAATAACCTGGCCCATTAAAACTTAAGGTAGAGCTCCCCATAATTTTAGCACTCAATAATTTGTAGGAATCACCTGTAGCCATACGAGGGGATTTAGCAGTGTTAATTTTCTGTAATCGTGTCGATGTTGCAGTAAATCCAAAACTAACATTTGACAAACCTGTTGCTTGGCTATAACCAACACCAACATAATAACTTGAATAATTATCCTTATCAGGTCCCGTTTTCAAACCCGCACTTAGAGTAGCACCTAAGCCTGTTTCATTATCTAAGGAAACTCCTAAATCAAGACCACCAACAAGGTTATTCTTATTATCTTCATTTAACTCTGGGCCTATAGAAAGACCTGCTCTTGGTGTAAAACCAAATCCTTTATAATTATTATAACGAACATCAAATCCAAAAGAAGCTTTTACCAAATCACTGCCAAATAATTCCAATGTAGGGAAACCACCAACACCTGCAGCAACCGTAACATTAGGCTTAATATCATATTCAGATTTTATATTACCTTGATTATTGTAGGTTCCATTATATTCATCGGGTAAGCCTTGCATTGCACGAGTGATAGCACCAGGATTTAGATTCCATCCTAAACCCACCCATGATGCTTCTTGGTCCATGCTTATACCTGCATTATAATTTAGATTGATAGGATATCCACCATTTGGCCCAGGCACTTCCAATAAAGGTATATTATAATTGAAGTCTCCTGAAAACAAATCAACCATCTCAGTAGTAGTTATTGGTTCAAAGGACTGCACCTCAGGCTGACTTGGGCCAGAAGTTAATGCGTATGAAACAGTAGGCAAAAAAATCTGAACGAGCAAAATAACACAAAGTGTCAATGCAATTTTTTTGTAAATATAAAATCTTACTGATAATTTCATTTTAATATATGTTTGTAGAGCAACTCTCTTTTTTTATTCAATTATTTTGATTTCTGATGCCTTGGTGATATCTTTTTCTAAGAAGAATAAATTAACAACTCCAGTAGGCAATAAGGGACTATCAATTTGTAAACAACGATCCCCATTGTGTTTTGAAAAAGGGAACGCCAGTATTATTTTTTTCTTATTTGACAAACTATATGCACGTTCAAAATGGTATAATATAGGTGAAAGTGTATCAAAACCAGGGTATATCATTTTTATATCATTTTGAAAAGAAAAAGTGAAATAATATAATTGTTTATGGTAATCATCAATTGTAGAAGATTGTTGTTGAATAAAGTCTAGAGAATCTTTAGACAGAATTAACTCATAAAACTGTAATTCGCCATTTGAAGATTTATATTCATTAACTTTTTCTGCGTTTTTAATATTGCCAGGACCTAACTCCTTTAACATGTTATATTCTACAGTACGATAAAATGCCTTAAACTGCACGCCAGCAATATTTTTCGTCTGAACAAGTCCATTTTGCTTATCTTCCATCCAATTAATATATTCAACTGGAGAATATATTTTATTACAAGAAATGAAAAGTACAAGACCAACAAATAGAAATTTATTTCCCACTGTATTTTTTATTTGAGAAATTAATAATCTCTTTCGTAACGTTTAAGGCAGAATCAGCATACATAAGACTACCATTTCCATTTGCACCAAGAATAAATGAGTAGTTTTTTTTCTTTCCATAGTCATTTACATATTGATTCAATTGAGTCCAAATTTTGGCTTCTTCTTCAGAAATGTAACCTTCATTATATTCAACTAATTGATTATAGTATTTCCTATAACTATCTTCAATTGTTAGCTGTTTGATTTTCATTTTAGGATCAGAACTCGATTGACACAATGAAATCTCTAATTTCAATGAATCTAAAATTGAATTATAATAATTCTCTTTCGTTTCAACCTTTTTCTTTAATTCAATTGTACCAGTATAAGATTGAAACAACTCATTACTCACAATATATGCATAGGTAGTAGACTTTTCAATATAAAGATTGGCGACTATAAAAACCAATATCAAACTCAACAAAATAACTACAATATATTTTTGAATTACAACTTTCATAAATTACTTTTTAATTAGGAGGCGTGTATTGAAAACGCAAATACCATTTTTCATTTTTAGAATTAGTAATTTCTATCATATAAAAAGACTCTTCTTCATTATAAATAGTACTACTTGCTAAAAGTGTTGTTAAATTAATTTGAAAAAAATTATCCCCTAAGGAATTAACATTTAATACTGGCAAATTCGAAACTAATTCCCTTTTATAATTATATATCTTATAATTCAAAACAATACCAGTATTGTATTTTTCATTATAAGTAAAATATAATATACCATTAATAGACGATGCATAACTCAAACCTAAATCTTTAGTTAATACAGCATATTGAGGAATTAAATTCAAATATAGATTAGGTTCAATTTTTGCCAAAAAATACTTAGCACCCACACCTGATTTCACTTCAAACCCAGCTTTGAATGTAATCTCTTGCTGTGCGATATACTCAGTAGAATTGTCAGAAAGTAAATTTACACTATTAGGTAATGGTGTCGTAATACTTACCGATTTTCTATAGGTAACTTGAGATTCAGCAACTAGAGAAAAGATGATAAAAAACAATACAGAATAGAAACTCTTCATAAGAATTATTTAGTTTTGTCGACCATCAATAACTGTACTTTTAGCATCAACAATTCATTTTGCTTCTTCAGCAATTCAATTTGCTCTGCTTGAGTTTCTGAATTTTTATTCTGCTCAATCATGTATAATGTAAGCTCTTCAATTTTTTTAAGTAAGACAGCATTCATCTCTCCAGCCATAATACCATTCTCTTCAACTTCAGAAGCAGAAGGAACATCTGGTAAATGATTGTTTTGAGCAATATAGTTTTGTAATGAATCAACTGACATTAATTTATAATCACTAGCGAAAACATAATCTGGCCAAGCAGCTCCATTCTTTAAACTAATTTTCAACTCTTCACACTTTACCTTACCAGATACAAGTAAATTATACCCCCCTAAAGGAGGGGTAGAAAGTTCTGTAGCAGAAGGCAAATAGCCAATAGCAACATAATTATTTGTTTGAGCACCTGTTAATGTATTGCCAGAAAGTGGATTTAATAATAGCGGACCGCTTGAAGACTGCATCCATGAATAATCAGTAGCTTGGCGAGTAACAAAACCAACAGAACCCATATATAAACCTGTCCTAGTTAATCTATCCACAGGAGCATCGGAATTTGTTACTTGAAATGCACCACCCTGAATGTTAAGTTTTGATTGAGGGCCACTTAGTAAACTAGGATCAGATGTAGTAAATGACCCTACACCCAAATTAGAGCTATTTGCTTGAAGTAGAATAGGAGCATCTAAAACAGCTTGAGTTGAAGTATTTAAACTAGAACCATTAATAGATAAAACAAAACCGTTTGTTGTACTTCTCCCTATATTAATATAGCTGTCTGTATTTGTATTTGTTGTAGTTTGAAACCTAGCAATATTAGCCCCATTTGTTGAACCTGCAGAGGTCCCTAAAACATGAAATTGAGCACCTGGAGTCATTGTTCCTAACCCTACCAAGTTTGAAAAATATGAATTACCAGTAACATTAAGAGCTGGTGTTGTAGTTTGCCCATTACCAACATTTAATGATTGATTGTATACGGAACCTAGAAACTGATACTGTCCTCCAGGGCAACCAGGACCATTACATGGACTATAGTTACCAGTAAAATACATTGCGTTGGAGCTCATGTGTATCCCTACAGTAGGACTTGTTGTAGCGGATATATGAAACATTCCGCTACCTTGGGCAGGAAAAAGATTGTAATACATGCTATATGCTGTAGTCCCATTGCTATTAAAATTAATCATTGAATTACCAACACCAGTAACAGGCACATGATCAAGTGACAATGTTGTTGTTCCTGAAGTATTCAGATATAACCTAGTCATTGGAGTTCCGGCCACTGGATTTGGACCAAACAAAACATTATTAAATCTATTCGTTTGGGTTATCAAACCAACAGTTGGAGTGGCTGATCCACCAGTAAACTGTGCAATGGTTTCTATCTGAAAACTTAGATAAAATAACGGAATCAAGTAAATGATTTTTTTCATATTGCTCTAATTAAAATAATTCTTTTGAATTGAATATACTTAGTAGTTTAAATAGTTAATTTTTTCTAATAAGATTTTATCTAACAGAATCTCATTAAGATATTGTAGTAGTGATCAAACGAGAATAATAATTTCACACCACCTTCTTCATAAACTCTAATTCACCTTTAGTAGAAATATAGATGTAGGTTTGAACAAAAAATTAAACATTTGCCCAAACAAAACTATTAAAAAATAAAGACTTCACAATTACTAAAAAGGAGTTATAGCCCATAATCTATTATTAATTCATGCAAAGCATTTAATTAATAATAGATTATGCAGAAAAGATTTTTATAAAAAAAATTATGAAAATTAAGTAAGTCAATAATATTTATATTTATTGTTTGTATTGTTCAATGTATGAAATTAACATATGTTAATTAATATTGATTAAGATTAGAGCTTTGTTTCATTGATGTCTTGACAAATTGAGTTTGAAATGAACATCATCCTTCACCATAATCGTAATTTTTAAAAACTTACTCTTCACCTTGCTCTCTGGCACACAAACTAGTTTTTGTTCTGTGTGCAAAAAACCACGTGAAGAAAAAAACAAGTCGTCGGACCACTAGAAAAAAAGTGGTCTGACGACTGTGAAAATATTTATCGTCTTTCTTAAGTTAGCCTCTTAATCCCAGAGGGATTAAATATCTGTAGAAATTCTACCCACACAAATATCTCATGCACGGGGCTCCCTTTAGGAGCGAATAGAAAAGATTGTGATATGCCGTCCCGATGGGACTTGGACATGAGATATTGAGATTAATTGTTTTGCTACAGATATTAAGTCCCTAGCGGGACTAAGCATTAATTTGATTCCATTTTGATTTTTTACAACTTGGCACTTTTAAATTCCTGCCTTCCGCGCTCTAACCGTCGGCGCTTCTAAGGTACCATGGTAGCTTACCCAGGCTGCGTCTACATCAATCATTCCGAATTCCTTTACCCATGCTGCAACTGTTGACAAGCGCTGCGGTTGGTCGTGCTCAGGACTGAACATATCGAAGGTGTCGAGAATAATCCATTCGCGCAATTGATCTGGAGACATGCCAGATGGAAGTGTACGATCAATCTCACAGATTGGAACAAAACGATTCAATACACCTAAACCAATGCGTTTGTTGAATTTGTAAATTGAAATGAGCGTATCCACATTGTTTCGTATCCACGACATCAAGCGTTCGTGCTTCATGCGTTTTAAAAATGGACGCAGTATGTATTTACCGTGAACTTTCGTGAATATATTTTTGATGGGATAAAAATCAATTACCAATTCTCCTCCCGGCTTCACCATTTCTACTAATGCTTTTACCGATCCTTTAAAATCAGGTGTGTGTTGTAATACACCAAGGCATATCACTTTGTCGAAAGATTCTTTTTTAAAAGGCAAATCGTAAATGCTTGCCTGAAATAATTTCAATCGTTCGTGCGGACCGTTGTTTCGATAGTTGGCTTCAACTGCCGTTGAGTAATCAACAGAATATAAGTTAGCTTTTGTATGATCTAAAATGATCTGACTGAATCGTCCGGCACCGCTGCCAACTTCTAATATTGTTTGACCTTCTAGTGCGCCTTTAGTCCATTGAGTCTGAGCAAAAAATCGATCTTCGGAAACGGTATTGCCGGAGAATTTATCTATTTGTGTTTTTTGAAACGCATTCCATTCGAGACCAAAATTGGAAGTATAATTATCATTGGATACCAATCTGTATGCACCCTCAGATAATGGATAGACTACCTCGCCTTTGCTGTTTATTAGGCCTAATGGATTTTCTATTAATGACTGCTTCGTTACAGGGTCAATTATTTCTATCATATTAAATTTATTTGGAAAAATTTAGGCTTCCAATTCATTTAATATTTCTTTAATATTCACATCCTTTATAGGCTTCACAATATAATCCTTAATCATGGTGTAGGTTTTGGATTTCAATAAATCTTTATCATCAATTGACGAACTCACCATATAGATATTAGGTTTTTTAGCAGTACCATCAATTAATGTTTGCAGCTCAGCCAAAAAATCCCAGCCATCCATAATCGGCATATTAATGTCTAAAAAAATCAAATCCGGCAATGGTTTGCTTCCGCTTATAAATTCTTTAATAGATTCTAAAGCATCTTCACCATTTAAAAAAAAATGCAAATCATCATTTCTTTCAAGCCTTTCAAAAGACTTTTTAGTAATAAATTGAAAAATTTCATCATCATCGATGATGTAAATCATTGCCTTATCTTTCATAATACAGTCATCCAATTAATGTGAAGTTACGTATTTTTTTGAATTGATATTACATTCTGCTTCGTTCAATTTTTTAACATTTGGGCTAACAATAATTAGGAAGCCTAAAAAGATTCTATAGCCCATATATTGGTTTGTGACATATTCCAAGGTGAGAATTAAAAAAACAGTTACTGGATTTCAATATGTTCTTCCCATAATCGCCTGTTGATTGAAAAAATAATAGTAATTTTATAAAAATTATACAAAATGCCCTATGTCCACTGCAAAAAGTGATATTAAAAAAGTAACAACACACCAACTTCAGGAAATGAAGAACCGTGGTGAAAAAATATCCATGTTAACAGCCTATGATTATTCAATGGCACGTATCCTTGATGCAGCTGGTGTTGATGTAATTCTTGTTGGCGACTCAGCATCAAATGTAATGGCAGGCCACGAAACTACCTTACCGATTACTTTAGATCAGATGATCTACCATGCATCCTCAGTAATCCGTGCAATAAACAGAGCATTGGTGGTTGTGGATCTTCCTTTTGGTTCCTATCAGGGAAATTCTTCTGAAGCACTCAGAAGTGCTATTCGGATCATGAAAGAATCTGGAGCGCATGCTGTAAAAATGGAAGGCGGAGTTGAAATAAAAGAATCTGTATTAAGAATCATCAGTGCAGGTATACCTGTAATGGGCCACCTTGGACTCATGCCACAATCCATATATAAATTTGGAACGTATGTAGTAAGAGCCAAAGAAGAAGAGGAAGCAAATAAACTTATTGCCGATGCACAAATATTGGAACAGAGTGGATGTTTTGGTTTGGTGCTTGAAAAAATACCGGCCTCCTTATCAAAAATTGTAACTGGCAAACTACAAATACCAACCATTGGTATCGGCGCTGGTGCTGATGTAGATGGACAAGTTCTTGTAACACATGATTTATTAGGTATTAACAATGAATTCCATCCGCGTTTTTTAAGAACATACGCAAATCTTCAATCGGTAATTAGTACAGCTGTTACAGCTTATATTGAAGACGTTAAATCTAAAGATTTTCCAAACGCAAACGAATGTTACTAGACTCTACAGATCCTTCTTTCGAT
>JAULBW010005810.1:0-18247 GCA_032358265.1 Vaucheria bursata | reverse complement strand
TACATTGCATTATAGATTTATATTAAATACACATACGCTCATTATATGATGTACTGTAATAACCTATATAAGGAATAGCAGTCGCATATTTTTCATATATATATGTCGAGTGTAATGATGTATTACTATGAGCTTGCTACCACTCGTTCTGGTTAGAAAGTATCTTTATTATAATACGATAACTAGATACGTGAATTTTACATATAAAACCTAGACTGCGAATAAATGCAAACTACAACACCAATCAAACATGCAAAACAACAAAACAATACAAACATAGCATCAAATGGTTTTCTGATCCTGCCTGAGCGGTAGCGAGGGCTACATTATTAATTATTAAATGATGATTGGTTTCACTACCATTGATCGCGAAAAAAAGCCCATTTCAAAAAGGAATTAAAATTAATTCATTAAATAATAGGAGTATTGTTAACAAGTATTGTGGATAATGGGAGGTATAGCTTAATCATATAATGTTTAAATGGTTGTATTAGAATTTGCTACTGAATATTACAACAAGCTTGAACATGAGGAGGAGGATTATTAATATTATTACTATTGTTGTTAATTGTATAAATATTATCTTGCATTCGGATAATTTTGTTAACTGTTTGATATAATATTGCAGCTTTAATTGCTTGATCAAAGCATTGTTGAATATTAATACATTTAATAGAGCTAGTTTCAATATAAGAAGTACAACCCATATCACCTATTAGAGATGAACCTTCATCGCATGAAATAATATCTAAATTATTTGTTTCCCCTAATATTAAATCAGCTTTTGTACCTACTAATAATCGCGGGATTCCAGCTCCATGTTTATCTAATTCTGCTAACCATTTCATTGTTAAATTATTAAATGATTTTCTATTAATTAAACTAAAGCAAGCAATAATACAATCAACATTTGAATAAGATTTATAACGAATTCTATCTAATATTGAATTATCCAAACCACCTATATAACGAATTTCAACTATTATTAAAGGTTGTTTAATATTATATTTACAGCATATATCTGTTGGTAATTTATAATTAAATCTTCCTAATTTAAATATATCTCCATTATTAAAACTGTTATTATCATTTATATGTTGTTCAGCATCAGAATATAAATGAAGATTAGAAATATTATTAGATTGAATATTAAATAATGATTTAAATAATTGAGCTTTTCCTACTTCACAATCACCAATTATATTTAAGCAAATACGACGTAATTTACTATTTCCTACAATTGACATTTATTATTATTTTTATTTATACTTTATATTAACCTTATTGTTTTACTAGGTTTATCAAATTAACAAATTGTATTGAAAATAAAATATATAAATAATACCAAATCGTTTGTTCCCATCTGTAGCCCATACAACATACACACACACACAGCTTTTATTATTTTATTCATCCCTAAATCATTTTCATATCGAACTATAGTAGTATGGTTTCGCTGGTTTACAAAGGATGCATCCTTTTTGGCAATTATTTAATATATAGTACTAACTTACTAAGTACTATTACCATTATAGTAGCTTAGGACTAGTTGTGAAGCATTGCTTGTAACTATACGTTTTGTTACGATGTCTAATATTGATAGTAACAATAATAATAAAAGTAATAATAATAATAATATTAAAATTTGTATAATAGGTAGTGGTGTAATAGGTTTAACAGTAGGAATATATTTAAATCGATTAGGTTATAAAGTAACAATAATAAGTAAATGTATACCTAAATTAGATTTATCACATTTATTAATAGATAATTATTATGCTAGTAGTAAATCAGGTGCTCATTGGTTTTCATTTGCTAATGATAATGAATATTTACAACAATATTATGATAAATTATCATATCATACTTTTATGGGATTAGCTACACTTTATCCTAATAATACAAATAATAATTACAATAATAATTATAATTATAATCCTAATATTAATAATGATAATAATATAAATAATGATAGTGGTGTAACAATAGTACGTGGGCATGCTTTATTTGAGAATGATTATATTGTTGATAGTAAAAGTCCATGGTAAATATATATTATATATAAATATAGCACCAAAATCATGCGCATAGCCTCATGAAAAAAGCTCAGTAATTTGGAAGCCAACTAAAGCATATATATATATATGATTGTGACTAACATGGTATTGTTTAACTATGTAACATATTTATAATTATAGGTGGAGTAGTTTAGTTAGTAATTTTCATTACTATAATAATCAAGAGTTATCTAATATTAATAATAAGACCGGAAAAAGTTATGTAATTGGATACAGTTATGATACAATAATGATAAATGTGGTGAAATATTTACCATTTTTAGTTGATTTATTTAAGAAAGAAGGAGGAAATATAATAATAAAAGAGTTAGATAATTTATATAATAACAACGAATTGTTAGATAATTATGATTTTATTATTAATTGTAGTGGACTTGGATCATTAAAGTTAGTAAATGATAAAAATGTATATCCATGTAGAGGTCGTACAATATTAGTATATGAGCCATCTATAGTCGAGATTTATAGAGAAAAATATAAATATCCTATTTATATTCTACCAAGAGGCGATGGTACAGTTGTATTAGGAGGAACATATCAAGATAATAATTGGGATTTAAAATGTGAAGATGATTCCTCTACGGCTACACAAATATTAAATAGTTGTATTAAATTAGAGCCTGTATTAAAAAATAGTAAAATATTAAAGCATTCTGCTGGATTAAGACCTGGAAGAATAGGAGGACCACGATTTGAATGGGATAGTCACAATCGTTACAAGAATATATTGCATTGTTATGGTCATCATGGTTATGGAGTTCAATGTAGTTGGGGAGTCGCAGTCGAAACAGCTAATAAAATTAAACAACGAATCAATAATCAACATAATATCATTCATTCAAAACTCTAGTATTACTTGTTAATATAAATCTTATTCATCAGTCTTGATTTCAAGAGTACTTTGCTAGCATAGGTTACGTTGGTATTTGGACAATTGTCAATAAAAGCATAAACCGAACTTTCAATATATTATCGGTGTTAACATGTAAATTTGTAGATATGAACTTGTGAGGGATCAATTTATATTTACATATGAAGTTATACACAGTATATGTGTTATTATTGTTAAATAATGTGGATTAAAATATATATGGTTTATTGATATGTTTCTCTTTCGACTCTTCTATTTTTCATATCTTGAGCTAATTCATATAATCCATAAGATTTAAATGGTTGTTGAGCAGCTTTAGCTGAACCAGATAATTCAACATGTTTTAAATTATTATCTATAGCTCTATATATTCTTCTTTGTCTAGCAATATATTGTTCTGGTGGTAATAATCTTAAAGCTGCTAATACATCTTTATCACCAGGTAAATAATCATCTAATCGTAATCCTCTACCACGTAATGCATTATCTAACCATGATTTATATCGAGAACCAATACTACCTAATAATGACATATTTGATACACTTTACACTGCAGATTTTACTGTTTTTCGAACTTAAATGTATTAATATACTATATTATATTTATGTATGTTTAAGTTAGTGTATAGTATAGTACAGCGATTAAATTTAGCAAAACTATTTTTTTCAATTTTTGTTGAGATTTTGTAATTGATATTTATAGTACTAACAAATAATTTATATAGTGGTGTATCAGTAAATAATAACACAAAAGGCGATTATATTCCATAATGTCTAAACCATCTGAAACTTCGACAAGTTTAAATAAGCCAGTATTTGTTAATATATCAGATTTAAGTCCAGGTACTCATGGTCATAATATATATGCTAGAGTTATGGATGTTAAACAAATATTAGATAAAACAAGTAGAGATGGAAATCGTATTATTATAAATGAAGCATTAATAGCAGATAATACAGGTTGTATATTATTAACAATTAGAAATGAACAAATAAAATTAGTATCTAAAGACTGTAATATAACTGTTAGAAATGCGAAAATCGAAATGTTTAAAAATCATATGAGATTAGCTGTAGATAAATGGTATACTATTATACAATTAATTATGTTTCTTCTTTATTTGTCTATATTTGGTAATATAGGTTAATGTTGTCGTTATCGTAATTATACATTTGAGCGATTGTACTAACTATACTATTGTTATGTTTTCCTGGTTTTATTAGGGGATTAATTGAACCAACAACTGATAACTCTCATACTTTTAAGCCTGATCAAGTTAATACTAAAACTAATTTATCTGATACAGAATATGAATTGGTTAATGTTGAATAACCAAACAAACCTAATTAACATTAAATTAAACCCCGTTACTTGGCAGCAAATGGAATGATTTTATATTATACTATATTGTATACATAAACCAATCAGAAATAAAATAATACATTGTATCTGTTTGTTCGTGATGCAAATTAATTTTTATTTCATTATTTATTGTTGATAGCTGAATGTGTTTTATTTGCGTTATTTATTCATAAACTATTTACTATATACTTGCTACTGCCACTCGATGAAACTCTACTCCTCGTAATAATATAACTATTAATTGTGTTGCAACATCGTTATGTCGTAAGAATATGCGCCATCGATAGATGAACCCTTGAAATATTAACTATATTGGAATGAATAGGATGTAATATTGAAAATTTATTGTTACATGTAATATATACCCAAACAAATGTTGGTAATATCTGTTGCATAATACTATCCCCAGTGTTATAATAATGGCTAAGTTCCCAACTCATCTAATCTAACAAAAATAAATAGCAATAAATAATAAATAACATACAAGCACAGCAATACAACAATCAAATCATTTAAACGGCACACACACATCATCAAAATCGCAAGCATATATATAAGCAGCAAAAAATAAATAATATTATGATTGAGCTAGTGAATTGGGATTAATGATATAAGGTAACACTCTTGAGCATTATATAACAAATACTACAATTACGATGTTAGGGTTTTCTTACACGTATAGAATATAATATAAAAATATATTAATATTAATAACCATATCCATTCATAGCACCACCATTATAACCAACAGATGGATTAGATTGCATATTAATACCTCCTCCTACATAACCAGGCGCTGTTAATGCTAATAATGGAGGATTTAATGGATTATAAATACCCATTAATGAAGGATCTACTCCTGATCCGCCATTTTGTTCAGCAGCTTTTTTAGCGGCCTCTAAAGCTTCTAAAGCTTCTTTTTCTTTTTGTTCAATTTTGGCTGCAATATTATTTAATTTTTCATGAAATTCTCTAAAAGTTTGAATCATAAAAGGCATAGCAAAATCAATTAAATTATTTCTCCAAGCTAATTCTAATACAATATCAGGTCTAATTAATTCATAACAAGTATATAAACAAGCAGCAAAGCATTCACTTCTATTTTGTTCAACAAAATAAGCTAATAATTGTTCAGATAATTCAGTATCTTTAGAATCAGCTGCACATTCCATACAATCAGCCCATAATTCATCTTTTTTACTTAATTCTATTGATCTCTCATATCGTTTATTATTTCTATATAATAAAGCAGATATTCTTCTAAATTCCATTAATTCATGAGCTTCTAATTGTTGAGCTAAAGCAATTTGATCAAAATTATTATGATTTTCTATAGAATCTCTTAAAGCTTTATAATTTTCTTGTTTAATATATAAATTATTTAAAGCTTCATTAACTGAAGATAAATTTTCTCTTTGTATTTGCAATAAATATTTATCAATTAAAGCAATATGACCTACACGAGAAACTAAATCAACAACTCTAGAATGATCTAATTTACCACTTAAATCTAATAATAAATCATTTAATAATAATGGATGTTCAGCTAAATAAAATGAAATAGCTTTATAATATATTTCAGTATTAGTTACTTGTAATATTATTTCCTTAAATAAAGCATGTTTCCAAGCTTGTTCAGAATGAATAATTAATACATCAATAGCATTATCATATTGATCATAATGTGTATATAAGAATACAGCTTCATTCCAATGTAAGTTTTGTTGGCAGCTTACTAATAAAGTTGGAATATTTAATCTAGACCAAAATAATTTAATATGCTCCATCAATTTCTCTTCTCTATATTTACTATATAATACTCCTAATTGAGTATACATACCTGTAGTTATTTTATACAAAACAAATCAACAATATGTATAGTTAATATATTTTGTTTGCAACAAGGATTTTGCAGTGGAATAACATATAATATAATACTTACCTTGATGAGCTCTATCCAAATTAATACCTTGCTCTAAAACTGATATTAATTCATTAAAATATCCTAATCTTTCATAATGACGTACTAAATCTAATAAATGATCCATATAAACAATAATATTCATAGCACATAATTGGGCTAAACGAAATTCTTTAGCAATTACACAACTAAAACATACTTCTTTCCAAGTTATTATATTATTTGCTTTTCTAGCAGCATCAACAGCTTCAGCATATAATTTTAATCTAACTAATGTTATAGCTAATTTAGAATTATTATTAACATGTGTATAACATATTCTAGCAGCTTCAAATAATGATTCATTAAATAATATATCTCCTACTTCACTTACTCTAGCAATATGAGAAGTAGATAAGAAATCTTCTAAATCTGATAATTTATTAGTTGCAGCATATGCATATATTAATTCATTATCAATATGAACATCTTTTATTTTAATTCTAGCCATTTTAAGATATAATATTAATTCTTCAAATACTTTTTCTTTTCTACTTGCTTTAATAACATCTAAGAAATGAGTTGCATCATCAGCTTTTAAGAATGAACCTATTGATTCTTTAATTAATTCTCTATCTAATTGAGACTTAGCTAATATCGACCTATACAATCAAACAACAAACAAAAGCAAGTAACAAGCAATCTCGGTTAGCATGCGCAATTAATTTAATTACATACAAACTTAATTCTTAATGATCTCAACAATATAATAATTGTGTGTGTAACAATAAATATATATGATGCTTATTTATCGTACCATACATCTTGTTGATCCCAATAACTAGCGAATTCTACAGCTCTATCCATAGATTGAATATGTTCTAATAATACTTGAATAGCTTCGGGTCCTTTCTTAAACTTTTTATAAATAAAGAATGCTTCTTCATATAATTGATATTGATCAGATATAGCTATTTTAGCAATATCTGGTCCATCATAATTATTTAATCTTTTAATATAATCCATAACACGTTTTTTATCAGCTTTAATTGCAGTCAAAATTAATAAATTCTGTAAATTTCTGTTTGTAGCAAAATCTCCATCAGCTGGACCATGTAAAATAATTCTTTCTAATAATTCAATTAATTCATTAGGTAAATTAGCAGCCATAAATGCTTTAACAGTAGTTGATACTTCTTCAGGAACTCTAGATTCAGGTAATGCAGTAGCTACAACTTGATCTATTAATTGTCTTCTATATTCATTTTCTTCTGGTAATACTCTTGACCATAATTCTAAATCTTGTCTTTCAACTAAATATCTAGCTAAATCTTTAAAAAATCCATTTTTATTACATACCGCAATTAATTGATTATCACAACTTCCCCATGCACGTTTATATGCTATAAATGCTAAATGAGGATCTCGTGAGTCACAATATTGGCCAACAACACTAGAATCATAATATTTATTAGTAGTTAAGAAATTACTAGCATTATTATTAGTATCAACATATATTTTAGCTAAACCATTATGAACAGCTGGATCTATTGATCCTTCATTTGCTCTACTTTCTAAAAATGATTTTAATATTTTTAATCTATTACGCTTTTCCACTTCTGATACTAATTGTTCATAAAAATCTTTAGCTTCAACTGGAGGACGAACTGAACTTAATAATTTAGTTATTTGTTCATCTGCAGCATTTAAATCTAATAATGCTCCTACAACAGGAGGAGTAGCTTTAGGATTCATTCGTTGAACATATGCTTCAATAAATACAAACATATTTCTAGAATATAAATAATGAGTTAATTCAGCAACAAAATCAAATCTATCACATACATGAATTAATGGACGAGGATCTTTTAAATTTTGTTGTAATAAATACTCTTTAACTTGTTTTGGATCTAAAATATACAATAACATAATACAAAATACAGAGAAAAAAAAAAGATTAGTAAGGTGAATGAGAAATATTATATATGAGATGGTATTTGTAAGGGGGTATATATAATTACCATAATGATCATTATCTCTACATATTCTTTCTACTTCTTTTAATTGATCTAATTTAGTTGCAGCTTCAATATATTTAAATACAACATTAGGATCCTCAGTGAAATTAACAAATGATCCTAAATAATAAAATATTCCATTATAAGCTTTAAATTCTTCAAATAAATTAATTAAAGCTTGAGGAGTTAAATAATCATTCCATTTTTTAGCTACTTCAACAACTAATCGAATATTAACTGGCAGATTAAATTTTAATAAATCTCGTAAACAATCTAAACAATTTTGTGGAGTCATACGACCTAAATATATAAATATAAAACACAATATATCAATAAATATATAATATGTTAGCAAACAATTTCTTAATGCAAACAAACAATACTATTTTAAAATGATTGTGTAGTAAGTTACCAAAGAATTCTAATAAGAATTCAGGATTAATTGCGGCACTATTAGTTAAAACACGTTTAATATCAACTAAATCAGTATAATGTTCTAAAGCTCGTTGAAATAATTGTGCTCTTTCAC
Organism: Vaucheria bursata; assembly: GCA_032358265.1. Classification (NCBI taxonomy): domain Eukaryota; class Xanthophyceae; order Vaucheriales; family Vaucheriaceae; genus Vaucheria; species Vaucheria bursata. The sequence continues at coordinate 9,488 of JAULBW010005810.1, read as the reverse complement.
ATAATTGCGCTATTTTTAATCTATCATAATGAGTAAATTTATATTCATCTGATTCTAATATAGCATCAGCAACTTGAGGAGTAGATAATAAATTAATTTCTAATAATCGAGTTTGTAAATAACTATCTTCTTCTCTATCACCTCTAGGCTTTAAATATTCTAATAATATATTAGTTGTTGATTTAACATCTCCTTGATGCATAAATGTATCAACAGTAGTATTAATATCTATTTTAGGTCCATCTGTATGTTGTAATAATAATAATGCAAAATCTTTAGCTCTATCACCATTAACTCTGGCTAATTGTTGTACTAATATTGGATAATCAGGATTAAAATTAACTTTTTGTGCATATACTAATATATTCTTAAAATGTTCACCAGCTTTATCAGATTCACTTTCTTGAGCTCCTAATGATAAAAAGCATCCTATTACTTTCTCAGGAATATTAGCTCGTAAATAAACAGATAATGCTATAGATACATTATGATTACGTAATAAATCACCTAAATCTTCACTAGCCTCTAATTTCTGTTCTTTTAACCATCCTTTTATATGTTCTATACCACCTTTAGCTAATACTAATCTAGATAATTCAATTGATTCTATAGTATTTAATTTTCCTCTTTTTAATAACAACTGAAAATATTGTAGTAATCCTTTTCCTCCATCTAATTGTTTTAATAAAGCTATAGTTTCTGCATTTCTTAATATACCTTGAGGAGATGATGCTGCTAATTCCATAGCTTCTTCATTTCGTCCAGCTGAAGTTAAACGTTGAAATTGTTGCTTAAAAATATTTTCAGCTCCAGGTAAATTATAACGTTTAGCCATTGCTACTCCTAAATCATAATCATTTAAATTATTACAAATATAACTTACTATATTCTTATCATCAATGTAAAAATGTGAAACTCTACCAGTTTGATCAATAGCCATTACTCCACCTAATCCACCTATTTCAGCAGTTATAAGTATTCAAAATACACACAGTTCATTTATTAACAGTCAGTAAACCTTAAATGTACACATGGTTCCTAAATTAACTAATAATTATGACTTAATGACTTACCATCAAATTCTACACTAGCAAACATTGTATTAGCACTCGCTTTTTGAGCAAATATTACTTTACCTGATTGAATTTCATATAAAAATAATAATCCTGCTTTTGTTATAATAAATAAACATCCATGATTATTATCAGGTAACATAGCTACAGGAAAATCTTTTTCATCATATTGCATAACAGCGGATTTATTAAAAGCACTATCTTTAGGAACACCTACTTCTATTATATTTAATCTATTACCATTAGCTGATTTAGTTGTAAAACAAAATAAATTAGATTTATTGTCTCGTCCATCTAATTGAATTGTAGCAAAACAAGCAGAATGAGCATCCATTGTTGGTTGAGAAGCTTTTAAATCAACACTATATACTTGTAATACACCAACTACAACACCTGATGCATTAGCAGCTATACCTCCTAATAATAACCATTTCATATCAGCTGATGCTCTATAATTTATAATTTGTACAGGTCCATCATAAGAAGCTCGATCAAATTGTTTAACAGGTTCAGCAGATCCTTCCATACTCCAATGATATACACTTGAATCAGTAACAATAGCTATTGTTTTAGTATCTAACCTGTATACAAAATATTAATTCAAATATTTCAATAAAAAGTTAGTTATATACACTCTCCAAACAATAACCTTGTATATATCTATTTATATATATATTCATATTATATTTACCATTTCCAATAAACTACAGGAGTATCCATTATATGAGTTTTCATTTTAGCTTTCATTTCTAAATTATATATTTGTAAATTATTTCCATTAGCTCTTAATGCTATAACTTTAGAAGCAGGATTCATAATAGCTGAATCTACAGGTACAGGTAATCTAAGTATATTTTTATTAGTAGTATCTATAATAGCTACACTATTTTTACCTTCTTCTCTAATTGTAATATATTTATTACTTTGAATAGATACATTTTTAAATATAATATCACTACTTGCTATACCTAAATTAGTTAATTGTAATACTTCGCTAAAACCTATTGGTAAAATCTTAGCAGCCATTATTACTAATTATATAATATCTATATATATATATATGTATTATTTAATAATTGGGGGACGAAATGAATGACTCAATAATAATAATAAAAAAAAGAATTAAATAATGATGTATTTCTTATTTTGTTACGATAAATGATAATACCATAAACAAACTAGCATATATTGTATTGTGTTTATGATATTGAATGAATGAATGAATGGTAAACTTTTTTAACAACTTTTTACAAAAGATTCAACCCCGTAAAAAATTGCATAAACAAAGTAATAAATGAAGCTAATATGTAGTCTATGTGCTATACATTGTATACATATCTGTTAGGTTAAAAATAAGGTAATTTCTCAAAATACTAAAATAGTGGCAATTTTTTGCAAGGAATGATTTAACTTTTGGGTGTTTGGGTTATGTTAATGTGTATTAAAATGTACTAGTATACCTTACAATCAACCATTGTATTTCATGGTTACAACATAACAATCAAAACATTAAGTGTAAGATGATAGTATAGTGAATGTGAGTTTGGTATGTAAATATTTGTGTTGTCTCAGTTTAGAATAAATGTTGTCTAACATGATTATTTTCAGTAGCCAAGCGTTCTTAAAGAACAGTGTAACATCATTGACAACCACAAATTAACCAATACAATAATGATTGAAGCAAGCGAATTGATATGTGTATAATAAGTAAATAGAGACAGAGAGAGAGAGCGGGATAGATATCGTAATGATAATTATATAATTGGAATGAAATGAGTTGAATGTTGAATAGTTAAGCCCCGTTGAGTTATTAATAATTAAGAATTACACATTCTTAATTATAAATTACCTGCATAACTTTGCTATGACTAAATCAATAATTGTTATTACTAATCATATATCATATATGTAATATGCATAATATAAAATAGTATAAATATAATAAAATATATGGATATATAATTAATATAAACAAGCTCTAAAAATATAAAACTGCAAACAATAATGGTAAAAACCATTCTTATTTGCTACATTTTATATTTTTGTCTTAGCCTTCATATTATATTATTTAATATTATATAAACCATATAAATTATTATACTTATACAAATATTATACAAATATATAATATATGTTGGTATATTAGTAAATAATATTATTGATTAAATATCTAAAAATAATAGATATCAACAATTTCTGTTTTATAATTAAATAGTTTAGTCCGGGGACTTTTCCCAGCGTGTTATACTAAGTATAAAATATACATAATTATAAAATAAATAAATAATATATAATTACTTATTTACTCTATATTTGTATAAACGAATGTGATACGCTGATGAATAAATATAAATATATGTAGATATATCTATATATATTTAATATTTAAACAGGTCCTAAACAAACATTCAACTGTCTATACAACAATGGTTTTGTTTTTGTTTGTTTTTCGAAAAGTCCGCAATCGAAAATATTCACGCAATTCGAATCAACAATAATAATGATGATGATAGTAGTAACGATGATAATATTAGTTTGAATTTTTATTTGAAAACAAAACAAACAAAATGCGTAATAATAAAAAACAATATACGATTAGATTCAAGGTTGTAGAGGAATATCTAGTCTAGCATTATGAAACCAAGTATATTTATTGCAATTATTAATATTGGGTGGAATATTTTTAATATAATTTCTAGCTATTCTTTTTAATAATGAAGATGAAATATTGGAATGATTTCTAGGTTTATGCAATTCACGAGTAGGGATATTAAAATATGTACATTGTAATACATAACGATTATTTAATGAGTTTAAATAATTGAAATCTATATTCAAACTATCATCATTGTTACTATTATTGTAATTATTTAATATAGTATTAAACTTTTTCCACAATAACTTTGCATATTTGTAATTTAAATGCTTGTTATCATAATATTGCCAAGTGTTTTCGCAAATTAATCTAATATCGCTAATAAATTCATTTATTGAGTAATAATATGAAGCCATTATGCGGTCATATACAGTGGATAAAGTTAAAGGATGTTTGATTACACTAAAGTAATTCTCCATAAAACCATTATTATCATTACTATTATCGTGGTGAGGAATAGTTTTAAATGTATGCACATAATTATTATTATTCACTAACTGGTTATATAATTTAGTTAAGGTTTTGTTTAGTTTAGTTGGATCAATGGATGTAATATCTATATTTAACATCGAAAATTGTTTTAATTTATTGTAATTAGAAGAAGATTTGTTTAGCCGAGTAGTTTTACGATTGGTAGTTTTATTATTATTATTGTTATTGTTAGTGATTCTATTAACATTAGCTTGACTAACTCGTTTAACTTTTAGTGTTGCATAATTTTCATCAATAAAGTCAATTAAATAGTTATAACCAATATGTTGATCATTCTCATGCAAACCCATGTAATTCACAAAATTATCCTTTTTATGATCACAATCATGATTATAGTTATTTAGGTTAGAGATATTCGAATTACTTGTGTTATTATGCTTGTTGGTAATGGTATGATTGGTGTTATTTGATTTACTTTGTTTTTGTGGTTGGTTTAATTTAGAGGATGTTATGCCTTTAGCAGGCAATATTATTGATTTGTTAGATTTGCTAGAATTTGTATGATTATTATTCCGATTAGGATAATTACAATTAAAATTAATACTTTTATTATCTTTTGTATTATTATAAAAAGTAGAAGATGAATTATTAGTGGATGATATATGATTATTGTTATATGAATTATATTGTTTATTAATGATTACAGCTGGATACTCGTTATCAGAATCAAAATTATATTCATTTTTGTTAGCTACATTATTGTTATTGTTATTCTTATAATATTCATCTGATGAAGATTCATCTATTATAATCGAGGAAAATTTATTTGTATTGTTACTTTTAATATTACTTTTAAGTCGTTTATTAGCATTATTGATAATATTACAAGAATTATTAACACCGCTTTTATTAATATAACCACATCTATTAACACTTATTGTACAATTATTTATAACATTATTAGATTTATTTGGCTGATATTCATTACGTCTACGTTTGTTAGTATTATTATGATTATTATTATTATTATGAATATATGAATTATTAGTAGTATTATTGTGATTATTATTATTATCATCAATAGAATTTTGTGAAGTAGGTGTAGTAGCAGAATTAGAATGATTATCATCATCATCATCATTAATATCAGTATCAGATATATTATTATTATTATGATTATTATTACGATTGTTAATAATTACATTACGATTAGATCTTGTTATATGATTATTATTGTTAGTATTATTATTAGTATTTATAATATGATTATTTGTATGAGAAGAATTATTAATAGATATTAATTGGTGAGATTTTCTTGTGCCAGAAGTGTTTGAGTGATTAAGATTAGTAGACAAATTATTATTAGTATTATGATTGGTATTATGAATATTATTAGTATTATTATTGGAGTTATTATTGTTATTATTATTATTATTATGATTAGAAGAGAATAATGAGGAAAAGAAGGAGAATACTGATTTATTAGAATTATTATTAGAATTACTATTATAACGATTTGATAATATAGATTTAGACATATTTATTATGATTATTATTAATTCCTCTCACTCTATAATCTATTTACTAATTTACTTTAATTAATCATTTTTCATTTTGCTTTTTAGCTTTTTTTAGCTGTTATGAAAAAACCAGCACAAAACTTTGTAAATATATAAATATTAGCTAGCTCATAATGTGTATAAATATATTTTGCACAGTATAATATAACGAGATAATATCATTGAAATAGCAAAAAGTTGTAAACTTGGTAAGTTGGTAATTTGTAAAATTGTAACCAACTGTAATTATTTATGCAAGTTGGTATACAGTACTATATAAATAAATAAATATATAGGGGCCGTATATAATCCATACTATTGTATATCAAGTAAGAGTACTCTTTCTAATAGGTTTGGTAATGAATGATAATATTATATCTGGTTATCGTTCTTTACCTAATACTTATCCAAAAAGACGATTTTCAATTGTTCATTTAAATAATATTAATATTAATAATAATACACATAATAATAATAATTATCATATTCATCCCCGATACAATAATTCTACTTCTTCTTATCATAGAAGGAGAGCAACGGAATGGATTAAACAAAAAGCTAATGTCCCTCAAGAATATTATAATTATAATTCTAATAATTCTTGTGATGTTGTTAATAATAACAGAATATCTGCCAGTTTATACGAGTATAATACATTACAATCCCATTATAAACCATTGATATCTAATAAAATAGAAAAATTAAATAATTTACAAATGCGGTTGAAGAAATTAGAAATGAAATTATCCGCTATTACAGCATTCAAATTAAAACAATTAATGGATAATAATAATAATGACGGTAATTATAGTAATAATTATGAAAATAATTCAATCGATCGATGTATTAGTATTAATGGTTATTTTACTTCATCAAAAGTTAAACATTATAGATTAATATTGCAACGAAGTATTTGTCGTCAATACGCTACAACACAATTATTGCTAAAACAAATAAAATATGCACATAAATCAATACTTTTATTATGTCATAAAATTGTACAAGATAACCTCCTCAATAACCCTAGTAACCCTCTTAATAATAATAATAATAATAACGGGAATATGAGCGATATGAATAATAATTGTAGTGAATTATATAATATTATTTGTAATTATATAGAATCATGGGATACAGAAAGTAAACATTTAAGAAGATTTCCTTTTTTACATATTGATAAATTAATTCATAATATTCAACACAGTTGCAATAATATTAGAAATATTGTCGATTCACAATTATTAAAGTTACAAATAGCTAATAAAACATGTGATTATGCTTTTAAATTAAATTCCCTATTAGTCAAAACAAAACAAAATCAACAATTATATGCTCACCATATTAATCATAAATATAAACAAACATTGCAATTATTTAATGAAAGACAAGAAAAATTAAACCAATTGAAATGTATTTACTACGATAAAGAAATACAATTAAACAATATTATTGAAAATGAACAAATACTTATGCAACAAATTACTAATAGACATATCAAACAAATTAATAATCACATTCAATCACAATAAGTATTAAGTAACTATCAACATTCACGTTCATTCTCGTTTGCAATAAGGCAAAAATTGTTTAATATAACTCGCTATTGTTAAATCCAATCATTGAGACAATATAGTATTTGCAAATAAATCTAGTGGTAAATTTGTTATTTGATTATAACTAACATCTAATGTTAATAAATTTGTTAAACTTGAAAACCAACCATTTGTTATACTTCCAACAATATTATTATGAGATAATATTAATGTTTGTACTGTATAACCAAATCCACTTATAAAACGACCAACATTATTATCAAATTGTGCTTCATTATTATAATTTGCAGTTAATTTATTATAACTTAAATCAATATAATTAATTGATGGAATTAATTGAAATACATTTATTGGAGAAATTATACTATTACGATTACCAATAAATGTAGTTAAACTTGTTAAACCAATAAATGAATTTGGTATATTTCCTTTAAATCCTCCTTTATTATTATAATAACTTGTTTGATTACTTATATCAATATAAGATAATTTAGTTGTATTTATAAATAATGGTATAACTCCTGTAAAATTACATGAAGATATATCTAATTTATGTAATAATGGTATATTATCAAAACTAGATTCATTAATATAACCACATATTTTATTTCTAGCAATATTAATAACTTGTAATGATTTACATTGATTAAATATATTAGGTTCATAAGATTGAATAAATATATTATTATTACTAATATCAAATACATTTATAAATGGCCATACTTTATTTAATGAAATTATAGGAAATTGTATATATTCTATTTCATTGTTTGATAATTCAATATATGTTATATTTTTAACCATAATTAATGTATTAGGTGCATATATAAGTTTACAATAATTAGCTGATATACCTCTTAAATTAATTAATTTATACATACAATGTTGAGGTATATTACTTAAATCACTTGAAAAATCTAAAGTTAAATAATGTAAACTAATTAAATCACATAATGAATCTGGTAAATATGTTAATAAAGATCCTTCTAATGATAGATATTGTAAATATTTTAGATTACTAAATGATTCAGGCCATACATTAGATATTAATTTAATTTTAGTATTTTGTAGATATAATAATACAACATTTCTACCTTCACAATATATACCATCTGTTGAACATAAACAAGGATCATAACTATTATTTACTATTAATTCATTCCATGTATTTAATATACCATATGTATTATATATCATTGTACTAGATTTAGCTAAATCTATTAATGCTAATCTTTGTAATGGATCAATACCATCAATAGATACACCATTCATACTCATACTTATATTGTTACCATTAATAATAGCATTTCTTAATATATAACCATCGCCACTTGTAATATAAATAGAAGGCATACTAACATTACTACCAAAGGCAGTCATAAATACTAATCTAGGATCTGCATTTGATGATTTACTATCTTGTCCATGAATAATAACTAATTTAGCTCCAGCTATTGAAGCACTTAATAATTTATTTTGAAAGGTACACGTACCACGTAATAATAATAATACCCTATCTTTTATAGGCTTTCCATCATGAGCTAATAATGATGGATTATAAGTAGAACACCTTCTACTCCCTATTACTGTGTTATATTCGTAAGGTAACACTATCTCAGTATTTATAATATTGCCTATTAATGGGTTTGTATTGAATAAGACTGGATGAAAAGCTATGCTACCTTGATATTGTATAGGAGTAGGATCAGTAATCCAGAACCTTAATGATTGTCTATTATTCTTATAATAAATACCAAATGAATTACTTGGTATTGACATTTTAGAATGATACGGAGGAAGTGATACATAATTATTATCAAATAATGGTACATCAGGATAAGGTTCAGATAATGGATAAGGTTGACAATAAATATAACTTATTTGAGATAATGATAACACCAATAACACAACTAAACCTAAATTATTATTCAACATTATTATCATGGATTAAATAGTTAACTTGAGTTATGACAAAGCATTTTATAACCAAGGCTGAAATAACGCGTAAGAAAGTGTAATTGCAGCTAATCTTTAATGTAAGCCCTCCATCAAATCTATTTTCAGATGAAAGCTGAAGTAGGTGTATGGCTCAAATAAACTGTTCCGAGATAATTCAGCTCAAATTAAATTGACAAGACTACATTGCATTATAGATTTATATTAAATACACATACGCTCATTATATGATGTACTGTAATAACCTATATAAGGAATA
>JAULBW010005799.1:0-18270 GCA_032358265.1 Vaucheria bursata | reverse complement strand
GGGACTCGAGATTACATGTCTGGACTCATTACCACCGAGAAGTCTTTCTCCCAAGTGCATGGTTACTTTGAAATGAGAGCGAGACTCCCCAGTTCATCTGGAACTTGGCCCGCGTTCTGGTTACTTCCGACCGTGAAAACTCCGGAGAATTTAGGACGTCTGCCAGAGATTGATATCTTCGAGCACTGGTCAGGGGACTACAAGGTGATTTCTCAGGGAAAACCCTACGTGATTAAGCGCAAAGGTAAAATCGTCTCGACCACTCATCAGGGCACGAAGAATCACGAGTATGTTTCCAGCAATAGCAATACTGCTCCGGTCGTCGATCTGAATGCGTTTCATGTGTTCGGAATGCTGTGGACTCCCACGGAAGCGATCTTCTATCTCGATGGCATCGAAACCTTCCGCACATCTTTCATTAACGATGACCCACACTACATGCTGATCAACGTGGCGATCAGTGACACCGCCGGCGATCCCGCTCTCGGTGTTTATCCGACCTACATGATGATCGATTACGTGCGGGCGTACAAAGTGAATCCTTAAAAGCAGGAACGCGCCGGCTCTTCGGCATCCTGCCGCCGCCGGCATACCGGTCCCGCAAGCTTCGCTTGCTTCCTGACCATAACAGCTGACTAGCTCAGCATTTGAAACCCAGCTTACTTCTCTAAAAATAAAAAAGGCCACCTAACGGTGACCTTTTTATTTTTGGTGGATGAAACCATTTTGAAGTTGTTTCAATAACCTTTTCGAATAATAAGCCTCATACAGTCAACAGCAGAGATGCGAAGAGATTTTTGATTAGTTTTTACTTATTTTTTGTCTAGCCCTAGAGGAAACATTGTTGAATAACTCTTCAAATGAGGCAGGGTCTTTTGTCACAACTGAATTTCCCCCACGTACATCAAGAGACGCTTTGAGGTTTCTTTGAAGACATAGAATTTCATCTTTTAAATTAATAAATTCGTCTTCATTCATCAGGACAAAACGCTGAGAACCGCGGGATAGACCTACTGGCTTTTCCAGTGCCATATTGAAGGCGCTATCAAGTTTAGTTTCTGTTTCTTCTACTTTCATTTGCTTTAAACCACTATGTCAGAAGGTAAAGACGAGTAAGCTCCAACAAACACAACCTCATGTTCGTCTACACGCCATATAGCAACTTTCCCTCTATTAAATGTCGAGTAGTAGCGATCCTCTCCATAAACATTCTGAATTTTCACTCCACTGAATGGATTAATAGAGGTTCTCTTTGTCAGATCAAGAGCATCTTCAATAACTTTCATGACAGTGCTTTCAAATCCACTTTTTTCAGCTGCATTAAAGGCGATTACTTTTAAAAGCTGCCAACCGCTTTTCGTCCAATAGGTGTTTCGCATTGATCTACTTCCCTGGAGTCTTCATCCAATAATTTTCTCATCTCTTTTAGTTCAGCCTGGAATTCACCCATCATTTCTTCTAGGTTTACCTTTTCTTCTTTTTTAATTCCATTCCGGACGAGAATATTATTATAGGCAGAAAGGAGATTCAAAAAATACTCCTGAGTGATGATGACCTTAATGTCAGAACCTTTGCCCACGATCTGAACGACTTCATCGCCCTTAATATCTACGGCTGAAGGCCCTTTTTCTCTAAGGGTCTTGAAGTTAATTGTTTCTTTCAAATTCATCATATTTATACCTCGCAAGTAGGAAACGAACACATCGTATCATGATGTCTCTTTTTTGTCACTTGCTTGTCAGTATTCATGTAGATTCTATATGTTACATAACCACTTAAAACAAAAAATGAGGGCCTACCCGAAGGTAGACCCCGAATTTTAATAACTACGAAAACAAAGGAATCACATTTTTTGTCACATCACGATTGGGAATAACATCCAAGCCTTTGGCAATTCCTTTCACATCAACACCCGACATCCTGAGATAAATCTGAAACGTCTTCAGATCATTCCAGCCACCCATCCGCATGACTTTCATCGCCTCAACACCTGTTGAAAGTAAGTGAGTCGCAAAGCAGGCCCTGAGGGTGTGTAAGGTAACATCTTTTTGAATTCCAATTTGCTGTAAGAATTCACGCAGAACCTTTCCAGCATAACCATACTTCCACTCAGCAAATTCCGGCAGAAGAAAACGCTGATTGATTCTTTCAACTCTGAGTGATTTTATAATATCCCAAAGCTGAGGATTGATATCGACATTCCGCCACTGCCCATTCTTTGGGCATTTCAAATCTTCAATCTTTCGATTGTAGGATTTTGAAACGCGGATGATTCCATTCTTTTCATCAATGTCTCCCCATTCAAGTGCCTGAAGCTCTCCACTTCGCATACCAGTACAAATGGCAAAGGCCCAGATGGGATACCATGGATGATTCCTGAGCTTGGCCTCGAGAAGAAGTTTTTTAACTTCTTCCAGATTCAGGATCGGGGGAACTCGCTCTTCTTTTTTACCGACTTCAAGACCATGCACCGGACTTTTACCTGAAAGGAAGTTGTGCTGAATCAGACCTTCTTCAAGTCCCCAAGTATAAACGGTGTTGATAGAATTCTTTATTCTCTTCAGCAGTGCCACACTCACGCCTTGAGACTGGCAAAGTCCAATCACTTGTCTCCCATCGGAACGATTCAACTCTGAAGCGGGCCTTTCTTTCCAGACACTGGTGTAACGCTCGATTCTCGCCAGGTGATCTCGAACCGAACAGTACTTGTGCTTGGTAAAATCAGGAGCATTTCTTTGAGCTATCTCCCAGCGGTAAAGAACCTCAAACCACGTCAGGCCTCGTCCTTCAAGTTTGGCGATGGCCTCGGTGACTTCTTTAACTAATCTTTTCTCTTCTCTTTGAGCAGTGGATAAAGTTTCGATGCCTGAAATGCTCCGCTGGATTCGAACTCGTTTTAAGTTTCTGCCCCGAGCATTAACATAGACCTCGTAATACCTTTTCCCGTCTTGCGTGTACTCTCTAATTGCCATTGATACCTCCATAAAAAGATGTATCAATCAGTGCATGGAGTTCAGCTTTCTTAAAATAAAGTCGTCCGTTAAACTTTCTGGCCATGAGTTTACCCTTGTAAACCATCTGCCTGATCGCATGACTCGACTTTCTAAGATAGACTGCTGCTTCCTCTGTTGTTAACCATATTAAATTTTCAAAGAGCATTTGGGCCGTATCGCCCCCAAATTCATCATAGGATTTCTCACTTTCTTTGTAACCAATTCCCGTGATTTTTCTTTCCATATTTCCCCGTATTCTAAGTATCCGTTTTAATTTTCTTCATTCATTCCTCATTAGTTTTTTCATCTAGACTTAACCGCACGCCATCCATATCCACCGTAGTAGGTTGACCACTTTCTATCGTAGAGAGAGAGTGGTCAACCTACGAGAGGTGAGATTCTTTTCTGGGCGTGCGAGATAACTTCAAAAATTTCTATGAATTACATCATGCTTCTTCCTCTTGCATTTTCTCAGACCTCAAACCTTCGGTTTGGGCCTGGTTTTGATCCTTCAGCCAAAGTTCATGTAAAAGTGTGTCCACCAAAAAGGCCACTGGTAGCCATTTTATGAGTGGCCAGATGTCAAAGTGCCACAGACTCTCTAAGACTTTGTAGCTCGTTAATTTCTTCGCATGCCATTGATCTCCAATGGCAGCAGGGCCAAGGCCCATGAACTTGTACATTTTCAAAATCGCCATGAGATAAATAACATTGGCCACTGTGAGCTGTTTCCAAAGCATAATCTTAAGATACTTAAAGACATAAAATTTAATTTTTAAAGGCATGTGAACACTCCTCTGAATGGTTGGGGTTAAAAACATTTTGGCCATTGCTGATGTCTCTCAGATCAGGACCTGTAAAATAAAACTTACCTGTGGATGAAATAAATCCTTCCACTTCACGATGTGAAATAATCCTCACAATTTTATCTCGAATGGATTTCTGGTTTGTTACATATAGGACACTCATGAATTCGCTGCTCACCTGATACTGGACAATAATATGCCGGTAGCGGGTTTCTGATTTGGAGGTAAGCTCAAGTTCAACGGCCACCATCTTCTGTGATAAATGGTGCTTCATCACGAGATCAGGGAGTCTTTCACGGGAAAACTTTTCTCCTAGGAGTTTTCCATGAATGACCTCAACTCCAATAAACATTTCCTTAAGGCTTTCCATTAATTCATTTAGCTTCAAGTCATGAATCAATGTGCTGGTATTAAGTGGTACTGGTTCACTCCTCAATGCTTCATTCGCTGACTTCATTTGTAACAATCCTAGACCCTTTTTGGTGAGAGTGTAGACGACTCCTGGATTCAGTAGCTCTCCGTGAAACATCACTCGTCCGATGGCATGTTTCTGGACTAAATCTGCATTTACAAGTTTGCTTAGGCGATTTTGGCAAGTGGACTTATCCTTTCCAGCAAAATGCCAAAGCTTGATTTGACCAAAACTCATGACCGTTTTGTCATAAAGGTCGTGCAGCAATTTCCAATCTCTTGTAGTGAGATCCACCATTAACGATTCTCCTTTGTTTCTGGTATGGCCTCAAATTGAACTCTTTCAATGAGAACTCCTTCCGGCATAGTAAAGGCGATAAAACCTTTGCCTCGAGTAAAGTGTTTCATTTCATTGGGACTGATCCTGTAAGCTTCCACCTCCCGAATTGAAAGCTCTCCAGTTCTTGAACGCGATTTAAAAAATCCTTTTTCTTGAACTCGCTCGGTTTCTTTTTCTTCTGTGATGGTTCCCAAATGTTTAGCAAAGAAGTCAGCGGTCGTAGGGTCATTGAGGCCCAGCAGACACTTCACATTCGTATTGGTATTCACAGACTTTGCAAAATCAGCTGACACTGCTTCAAGGTCCGCCATGCTCTGATGGGAGAGATGAAGAGCGATACCACTTGAGCGTGCCTTATTTAACAGCCCACTGAAGCCCGGATAAACAAAACTAGAGAACTCATCCAAGTACACCGGTAGGAACTGCCTCGATTTTCTCTTGGCCGTCGCGAAGGCGATTTCTTGCAAGAAAAGTTTTCCAAGCTTAAAGGCAATCTCCTGATAAAGAAGGGTCGGGAGCAAAATCAGCACGGCCGTTTGTTGTCGGCAACCAACCATCACATCACTAATTGAAAACTCCTCACGTCCATCTACCTTCCCATTCACTAGCGGCGCAAGTTCCCCTTCAGCAAATGGTGCTATCTGCGAAATTAGCCCCATCATCTTTTGCTGGCGATCTTTCCTCGGCTCAGATAGATACTGCACAAGTTTTTTCTTCAAATTTGTACAGTCGGATTTACTGACTGCACTGGAAAGGGATTGATCATCTGTTAACAGCTCATAAAGCATCTTGAAAGTGACTTCTTCGAATACCTCGCACACAAGAGCCACGACACTTCCAGCAACGTCATACTGAACACTCTTGTAGAACGGATCTTCAAATTCGAAGGCCGCAAAAAGCCGATCCGTGATCTGTTGAGGAGTTCCTCTTTTTAGGGGATTCGTCGTGGCTGAAATTTCTGGATTCCCGAGGTTAAAAGATACGAGCCTGATTGGACGCTTAATACTTTTAGTATGTTTTTCGATTCGGCCTTTAAGTTCCTCATCTCCCTTCCCATCAATCAGGATAGCATTGTGCCCCTGCCAGAGATCACGCATGAGCCATGGCAGAATCACGGACTCTGTTTTTCCGCGTCCAGTGGCGCCCACGATCTGAACGTGTCCAGTTCTTACTTTGTTGGGAAGATTGATTTCGAATCCATCAGGCGTATCCCCAATAAAAACGGCATTGTCTTTTTGCCCCACCCTTAGAAGCATTTTAAGTCGCGGAAGCTTCCTCTCAAGGCGAGCAATGAAAAGCAGACCCGAAATACTCACAAGGAGAATTCCGCCGAGCCAGAGGGAAATAAGATTGTTGAAATAGAAGACACTGACCCATGCCATGATCTTATTCCAGGCAAATGCCAGTAATAGACCTAAAGCAAGGATAAGTAGTGATTCAGGACGAATGTCCTTGTTGTCATGGGTTTTATCCATGAGAACTCCTTTGATAAATGTTTGTTAGAGATAAAATCAATTGATTTGTACTGAATTTTTGACGCAAAAATCCATTCACACGGAAAGTGCGGATAATTTCAACTAGGCTTACAAATAGAACTTTCGGTAGATTACTTCTGGGTTTACAATGAAAGGACAGACCGTTCATCTGACCTTCACTAAAACATTCTTCTTCTTTTCTTGGGACTCCTTTTAAATAACTCACAAAATTGCGAGTTAACTTCGGATAGTATCGCTTCACATAAGGGCATGTCATTTCGCCAGGCGGTAGCTGCAAAGCATTGAGTCGATCTTTAAGAGTATATCTTTAAGGCAAGAAGATGAGAGCAAAAATTCAAAGGCCATGGTTTTAATCCATGGCCTTTGAGTGGAAATTCTTTATTTCAAAATGTGACGAGTGGATCGTTCTCTAGAAGTTATAATCAACTCGATTGAGAAATCAAAAATCATCATAGTCTGGAGTGAGTGATCTTGAGAAATGATCCGGCTAAAGCCGGGTCATTCCTTTGATTTAATTCGGCACTTGTTGAATAAGCAGGAAGACACCTTCGCCTTTCAGGGATTCAGGACGCTTTCTGACCTCAAGTGTTTTGCCGATTGAATTGACCAGAGATAATCCAAGATCAAAGTCATTTCCATTGAAAGAAATTTGAGTGCACGGATCAGAATGGACGCTTTCAATAAAGACTTCTACATTGCGTTTTAGCTCAGCACCCGTTATCCGGCCTCCATTTGCGATGCTAATCGATTGAATCTTGCCGGTACACTCAAACACTTCCTTGAAAGGCGGGAAATTCTCAGGGATGATAGTTCTGCTGTCAAACATGTGAATAGCAGCGAAAGAGCTTACAGGAAGCAAGCACAGGATAATGAATAAGCTTCTCATCTTTATTCTCCAGTAAATTTAAGTTGGCATCTCGAAAGTACATTTAGCTTAGTAACAAAATCGAGTCAACGGTGCGTTTTAACCTAGAGGTTTCCCAAGCTCTTCAAATTTCATGATTAAGTCCTGGAGCTGATCTTTGAGGTTTTCTGAATCTGCCTAGTTTTAAAGTAATGTTTTTGGTGGGCCTCTTGCCCTTGGTTTCCTTCGCTATTTGAGGCAGCCCTTGTAACTCGCTGATTTCTTATTATGGATTTTTAGACGAAGGAAACGAGGTACAGACCCCATCTCAAAATCATTAAAATTCAACCCACCGGAACGTGCCATCAGCCTAAGCTGAAAGTAAAAAGCATTAACAACTAGAATCCAGTCCAAATTTTAGTTGCCTGTCTTGTGGCAAATTGGTCAACTAAACGTATTCAATATCAACAGGGAAAGTTTTATGAAATTTGTTTTCTTACTGGTATCACTCTTTTCTTTTTCAACCTTTGCCGGTGTACCAGACCGAATGTTTAAATGTGAAAGCCTTGAAGGCGTAAGGTTGAATTTTCAATTAAACCTTACAAATTACAATTCTGATGTTTACAAAAACAACTTTGTTGTTTTTGACGATGGCCGATCACTCGAAGCCAAATGGATAAGCAACTCAGTTTCTTTTGATGGGTATAGATTTTATTTTAAATCTTCTCCAGAAAATCATGATTCTGAATATGGCTTTTCTGTTTGGAATGAAAGTGACGTCAGTACATATCCCGCACCACCACCAATTTCAGAGGGTAAGTGTAAAGATATGATCAATGATGTTATGGATTTCTGGCCATATGAAAATTCGGAATGGGAACTTGTAAAACTAACTTGCCTAAAAGGTGGTAAGTCCCTCCCACCTCCTACGAGAACCACTAAAGTTACTGTTAAAGTTTCTAGCTCAAAAATATTCGAACCTTTCTCACATTGGTATTCAAGTAACTTTGTTCCTTCAAAACAGGGACGCATCTATATGGGTTACAGTGGTTGCTCGGGTGGTCAAAATTTCAGCTTCCAAACAAATTACCAATATCTCTCAACGAACCCTAGAAGTGTTGAAATGGAGCCACCTCTTTATTTCAGACGAGGAACCGGTAGTAGTGAAATGGGTACTCCTGGAACTTGCGATCTAGGAGAATTTGCATATTCGATAGACTTCATTTCGAATCCTCTACAAGCAGATCGTGAGAATTTTTCAATGTTTGTTGGTAGCTCCGAACATTGTCCAGGTAACTGGGACTGGGCAACAACTGGACCGATGATTGGCCATTTCAAAAAAATTAAATAGAGTTTTGTCCTTATTATTTAGTAAAAGCTCACTTTATAGTGAGCTTTTCTATTTCTAATCTTTATTTAGCCTGATAGCTGTCATTAAGGTCTCTACGTTTTCATACGCTATAGTGGTTTCAATTTGTGACATTTTTCTCTAGGTAAGTTTCCTTTTCCCGCTCTCATGACCAAAGAATTTGAAAACAAGGGTGACACATCAAAATGTCACCCTTTGTATCCGGTCACATGGTCATCAGAAGCGACTGAATAATTCTCAACTTTTCCTCACTCAGCGAATTCATCTTCTCAATACATTTTTCAAGCACCTCGTCCCTAAGAACATCATCTTTCATCATTCGGTCAAATTCGTTATTCCCGTAACCGTAGGCCGATACGATATAGTTGATGCGATCTCGGTCCAGCTCAATTCTTCCATTCTCGATATGGCCGATACTTGGACGGGAGTACCCACAAACTGAAGAGGCTTGATCCTGACTTAATCCCCGCATTTTCCTGAGAGCCCGAAGGACTTGGACTTCTTTTGTAATTTCCTTCCGGTAGCTGCGCCTCTGGATATTCTCCATAACGAGTTTTTCACGCTTCTTAGGAGGAAATAGGGGTCTTCCTTTCTTTGCCCTTAAAAACTGCTCCATTCCAATTCCGAGGGCCGAAAGGAAAATTCCTAGTCTCTCTTCTGTAACTGGCATCTCTCCAGTCTCGGCCCTATCAATCGACTTAATCGATAGCTTCATCCTTTGGGCAAGTTCCACTTTGGTCATTCGTAGGTGTTCTCGCGCCCTTCGCAGGGCCTTAGCGTTCGATAAATTCATTCTTTCAAGGTTGGATAGCGTTCGCATGGCATTCTCCTTTTTGCGTGTTTGTGCCAGTGTTCCGCTCTCCGAAAAATTCTCTATGGTTAACACCAAAAATCGACACGACATTTTGTTTTCAACACGACATCCGAAACAAGCGAACATCGGCAGCCAAACAAACAGCCACAAAAAGCCAACCGGAGAGATTTCCAGAGACTTTTGATCATGGTTTTGAGGAAGGATTTCATGCACTCATTGATAAGTGATTGATTATTAATTTCATGATGTTGACTGATGGGCATAAAAAAAGCCGGAACGTGTCCGGCTTTTCTATTAGAAATTTGGTGGAGTCTCGAGGATTATAGTTGAACACTCTCTTTCAACTGTCAGATTGTACGTTGGAAAGTGGACAAGAGATAAGATCGAGGTCGATCAGGAGACGCTGGCACGGCTCCGCTTGGAAGAGGGTTTAACTAACGCACAGCTTGCCCAGCGGTTCGGGATAAGCCTTACGTCCATTAAGCTCAAACTTTATGGGCTGGATCGCTCCGGGAACAAAAGGAAGTAAACACGATGGGAAGACTATTCGACCTGGCTGTTTCATTAACATTCCTGGCCCTTCTTTCCGAAAATCTACCTTTAGTTCTAAAACAAGTTAGAAGCGCCCAAATCAAGTTGATACAGGAATCCAAAGCTTCCAATTGGAGCAGGGCATGGATTCCAGTTTCAAAATGACGGGTCAAACCTTAACAATCGTCTTTTGAATGAAAGACTCAAAGTCCTGGCCTTGATTCATGAATGTAAAAAAACCTGGAATTTTAAAGACCTCTATGAACTCATTGAGCAGAAAACTTGATTTGTGGCAGTTAAAAAATATACCTTGAGTTTTAGAATATTGAACATTTCCATCCCAGTGCTCGTTTATTGCATTAATCACACTTTTATAAATTGAAATTCTACAAACAATCACTTCAGTTAAATCTGTTGATAAGGCAATTAATGGTTCTCGGGCTCCATTACTTCCGAAAACGAGATAATGGATCATTTCTGAATCCACAGTATCTCTCTGGCCTCCGAACTTAGATTTCTCTAATACATATCTCATAGACTTTCTTCTCGTTCGAACTTTTGCGATAGCATCTCTAAGTTGTGCTGTCTTTCTTCTCGATTTTTTTGAATTCAATCCAGAAATTCTCGCTTCTCGGCACACAGCAATTCTTTTTCTGATAAACTCTTTATCCTTAATTTTAGTCTCGTTGAATAAATCACGAGCAACCGAGTAGAAAATCTTAGTGAATGAATTTGGATAATTCCCCTTATTGAAAGCCAAAAATAGAGACATGTTAAAGGCTAAAAAATCTCTTTCTTGGGCTTTTGGGTAGTTTTGAGAAAGGGTTCGTTCGAATGCGTACCAGCTGTATAGATGGTTACAATAATTTTTAAATTTACCGGTCAGGTTATTAGTGACAATGGAATCGAATAGCTTTAAACCCGAAGGCACTACGTATAGTGATCTTGCATTTTGGTACTGACGATATATCTTTTTTGGGTTAAGTTTACGATCTTGATAAAACGACTTCTTGTACTCCTTAAATAAGTAAAGTTGAACAGCTTGCACTTCCTTTTCGAGCTCTTCTTGTTTTTCTTCTTTCTTAAATGTCTCCAGCCTGGTCTTGAACCTGTCGGGAATTCTGACATCTTGTACCGTTGGCCTTATACCGATTGCTTCTAGAATTGTGTATGGAGAGCTTTGAAAGTTAAAATTTTTATCAAGGATTCGAGCTTGAAAGATGGGATTAACTAAATTCTCGAAGTCAGACCAAGACTTTTTGCAATAGATACGAAATACATTGTTATCTAAATATAGGAATCGCATCTGGGAATGGTATCACCGTTTTAAATGATTCTTTTTGTGAAAGTAACTATTCAAAACCCAATATTCTTACAGTCTACTTTGTATGGCATATCAATAGAGTTCCAACTATAAGAGGAATCCCAATCTTTCATATCCTTACAGTCGTGGAGGATGTCTTTTGTTTTCTTATCTGTGTACCAAGTTTTTTGAGTATATGTGGTCAGATAGTTCTTTTCTATTTTTATTGTTGCATAAAACTGTCTTCCGCAAGAAAGACTTTCATTCGCAGACGATGGAGGGATATTAGCATATATACCTCCTGATTGACGTTTAAAGGTGAGTGCAAAGTCGTTTGTACTCAATTTACAGTCCTGATGTTTCGTTTCTTCGTGCCTGTTCGCTACTTTTTCAAAGCACTCTTTGCCTTTGCATTTGCAAAGCTCTTGAAAAGTTATAAATTCCTTTTTCTGATAATCAGTTTTTAGGCCTGGTTCTGCCGTAGATATAAAATTCTTAAACTCTGACTCAATTTTTTTACAATCTTTTGTAGAGATTTTTTTTTCAACATATAACTCTTCGTTCATAGGCTGATACTTGTAAGGTGACATCTTGGCGATCCGTTTTTCTTTAAATTCGCATTCTATTAAAGATGCTTTCAAGACATCTTTGGGCTGACCTTCTGCTGCCCTGCATTCTACTTGCAAATGACTTATTTCCGTATCAGAAGTCAGAAAACCCCTTACTTTTTCTTGTTGAGCTAATGCAAAGCTAGAAAATGTCAAAATGAGAAAAAGGCAGAAGGCATTTTTTTTATCTGACATCTTTTATCCTGTATTGTGAGAACAAATTTTCAGAATGCTATTCTACTCGGAAATATCTTTAAGAGCTTAAACTAATTTTTAATCTGTTACTCCATCTTATTTCTGACCTCTCTCCAATAAATGCTACCACTCATACTCAAAACCCCACTCTTTTTCAAAATGACTAGTTTAGAAGTATGGATTACCAGATTCAACTTACACAATTCAAAAATCAAATATCGCAGCAGAGTTCTTGAAACAATAATACGTTAGGCGAAGTAAATTGACACAAATTAAGCCAATTCGTTTTTGATTGGGCTAACGTTCAGGCAACAACGAGTTGTCTGGAAGAAATCCTTCGCATCTATCTGAGCAAACGATAAAGTAAATTCCGAGTACGCTTTCTTTGGGGGCCTTTCGTGTTCGGAAAAGTGAACACTTCTGTTCGGAAAACCGAACACCCCTGAGACTTAATTGAGACTCCGAGTCTCAAAGTCTCAGATCGTGAGACTCAGACTGTTCTTCATTTGATAACAGGACTGTTCTTGAATTGATAACACCTAATCATTAATTTCATTCAGTTTGCACTTTAAACAAGTGCATATTTCACGAAATCCCAATTGATAAAAGCACATCAATCTTATTTTCTTACAAGTTCCGTCTGCACACGTCAAAGTTGGCACGCACTTGCATACATATCTCTCTCAGTACTTGTGAGTCTCAAGTCATCAAGGAATTACGATTATTAAAATTGAGACATTGAGACACTTTTTTAAAGGGGGAGCATGAGACAGCCTAATGTTTTTTGGATCGTGTTACTGATTCCGACCGTGGTGAGAAAACTTCTGGATTACAACAGAGTGAAATTAACTCTATCTACTTTGCAAGGTCTCACGACTCTCGAATCGGTCAGTGTGATTGCGTTTTTTATCTGCATTGGCTTCTGGCTCGGATTTGAGTTTACGAAAGAAGATGCCAAAACGTTTGATCGAATCCAGGAGGATTATCGGAAGGATTTAAAAGAACACTACAAGAAGAGCCGTGATGAGAGTGTCGCTGTCGAGAAAGAGAATGCTCACTTCAAGACTCTTATTGAAAGTATGAAGTCTGAGATTCAGCAGAAAGAAAGATTGATCAGGTTTCTGGATGCTTCATTCAGAGAAGAAAAAGAGAGAAACAACAGAACTCCGGAAGAAGCCAACAAGCAAGCCCTTGAGGCCATTTCATGAGTCTTATAAAGATCACAAATCGAGACATGCAATTGCTCAGGCTACTAGCATCGACCGGCTTCATGGGAACATCTCACATCAGATCCCGGTTCTTCGGCGGTGCCGCCAAGACCACAGTACTAAGAAGATTAAGGATGCTCGAGGGGAAATCTTTTATCAAAAGAGTCCTGGGGCTTGAATCCCAGGAAGTGCTCTGGATGCTGACAATCAAAGGAGCGAATGAGGCCAGAGTCCTCAGACCAAAAAGCCATTGGAGTAAGAACATGCTGGAACATGATTACCGACTTGTTTGTCTTCGGATGAGTTTAGAGCAAACGGGTCTGGCCCATTCATGGATGCCCGAACATCAAATTAGGTCCGAACTTTTCAGAAAGCACGGCCCAAAAGATTTTCAGGAGAGGATTGTCCCGGATGGACTTATCGGCATTGAAGTGAACGGAAAGAGCGAATCCATTGCGCTTGAACTGGAACTTACGATGAAGAACCAGACCAGAATCAAGAAGACGCTTAAGCGCTACATAACCAAAGGAGGAATTTACGCGCTCTGGTATGTGGCACCGAAAATGTCGATCTTAAACAGTGTCTGGAAGTATTGGCAACTCAACGGAGGTCTTCAGAGCAAGGTGAAACTTCATTGTTCCTTACTTGATGAGGTCTTGAAATCACCACTTAAAGCGAGATTACTAGGAACGAAACCGATCTCAATAATAGGAGAATCTTGGATCATAAAAGGTGTTCCTCAAAGTGCTCACGGGGTGAGCAGGCAGAAACAATTAACTAAGAACCAAAACGAACAATTAAATGAGAGTAATCACACGCCAATTTCAAGTTCAGTGGCCTGAACTTCCGCCGCCTCCACCACTGACCACCCACCCCCAACGATGTTGATGGTAGGTGGTCAGTGCTTACGGCGGCGGGGATAGGAAAAGAGGAAATTGGGCGTGTGAAAATTGAGGGGAATGAAAGGGAAAGGAAATTAATAAATACGGGGTACGGAATGAAACAAAAACGGTGGAATCCAAAGATATTGGAAATGAAGCCAGTGATTGTTGATAAAGAGGAAATGGAAATGAAGTTTGCAGGTTTAGGAAAAGTTTTCTATGATTGTATTTGCCAGTGTCTAAAAGAATCTCAAAATCTGCATCCAGGTACGATCCAACAAGTTCAGGAAATTGAACTTAAAAGGACTGGTACTCATGGGTAAATCATCTAAGCATTATAAAGTTTGTGGCTACGTCCGGGTTTCTACCGAGGAACAGGCCGAATCTCCCGAAGGTTCAATCAAAAACCAAGAGGAAAGGATCAGGCAGGCTGTAAGACATAAACTTGAATCAGGCGCATCTGTAGAACTGACAAACGTCTATGTAGACGCCGGACTTTCTGCCAAGGACATGAAGCGTCCTGCTCTCCAGAAGATGCTAAATGCAATTAAGAGGAAGGAAATTAATCTCGTCATCGTCACTGAATTGTCCCGGCTCTCCAGAAATACAAAAGACTTCTGTGAGATGTGGGAATTCTTCGAGGATCACGGCTGCGAATTCCAATCGATGCGCGAACAATTCGATACGACGACTGCGGCCGGAGTCCTGATGCTTAAATCTTTGGCGAACTTCGCTGAATTTGAAAGGAACCAGACTGCCGAAAGAATTTCCGCCAGCTTTAAGGTTCGGGCCGAGCGAGGACTCTGGAATGGCGGCGCAGTTCCTCTTGGATACAGACCTACGAGCGATAAATCCGGAAGGCTTGTTGCTCATGAAGATGAAGCATTAGTTGTCAGAAAAGCCTTCGAAGCATTCCTTGAGAACGAGAGTCTATCTACTACTTGCAAATGGCTGAACGAGAATAATTTCAAGATCAGTAAGAAAATGATTAACGGTGGCTCACATCGAGCGGGACACTTCATGGTGGAAACTCTTCACAAGATTCTCACGAATAAGGCCTACGTAGGAGTTCGGGTTTTTAATACCAAGGAAGGGAAAAAGGAATCGAAAGCCCTGTGGGATGGGATTGTAGATGAAGAAACTTTCCTAAGAGTCCAGGCGAAATTGGTAAAGAACGGCATCGTAAAAAAGAAGCCTCATTCCAAAAAAAGGTATCCCTATACTTTAACAGGAGTGATCTTCTGTGGGATTTGCGGAGACAGACTTTGTGGAAAATCAGCTCATGGAAAAAGAAAAAAATATCCCTTCTATGAACATGCGCGGGTGAACAAGTTTCAGGGAACATTGACCAATCAGAATTATGCTTGCCAGCCACATCGCTTTCCGGGAGAGGTTGTTGAAAAGAAAGCATGGGATGCCATTGAAGAACTTTTAAGCAAACCAGAAATTGCTGAAGAGGTTTTGAAACAGGCGCAGCAGGAGCATGTTAAGTTCGATTCTAGCCACGAAGAAGACCGGCTAAAGAGCAAAGTCTATGGCCTTCAAGGACAGCTTGCCGCTCTTTCAGAACGACTATCTGAAATCCCAGTGGACGTGGATGCGACACCTATCTACAACCAGATGAAAAAGATCGGTGTCTCAAAAAAGGAGCTAGAGGAAAAAATCCTTTCCCTTAAAAGGGAGAGTCAGAATCACGAGCTTCCGGCCGAACTTACTGACTATTTGGAGTTTCTGAGAATGTTAAAAAATGGCGGTCTGACTTTTGGGCCGGTTGAAAAACTGAAGATCATTTCTCAGCTCGTGGCTAAAGTTGAGCTATTTCCAGACGCGATGAAGATTCATTTCTTTGTGGGGACTTGGAGAATAAAAAAAGGACCGGGTAAAACCGGTCCTTCTTTTAATGCTGATAGGTGTTCTACCAGCTTGACGAATGGTGGAGATAAGCAGGATCGAACTGCTGACCTCTTGCATGCCATGCAAGCGCTCTCCCAGCTGAGCTATACCCCCGAAACTGTAGTCCAATAAATTTAGAAAATTCATCTGGTTTTCGCAAGAACTATGTTGGAAGACAAAAAGTGAAGGGCACAGACATTCTTTTGTGATGGCCCTGAAAGAAGTAAAGCGATGGGATATTTTTTTATCATGTGACTAGAGCAGAAAATAAAAAGGCCCGGTAAACCGGGCCCTTTTATTGAGAACAATAATCGAGAGATTAGTGTTGTTCAGCTGGAGCTTCAGTTGGAGCAGCTTCTGTAGCAGGAGCAGCTTCTGGAGCAACTTCAGTTGTTGGAGCTGTTTCAACAGGAGCTGTTTGCTCAACAGTTGTAGTTTCAGCAGGAGCAGCAACTTCTTCTTTCTTGTTACAAGCAACAGTGAGAACGAGAAGAGCAGCAGCGAGAACGAAATACTTAGACATAGATTTCTCCTTTAAATGATTCATCCAAATGACAGAAATTGAATGATCGTAATTTACATTTTTTGTTACCTTAAATTTATCCAATCTCTTTTTGTCTCGCAAGATGTTTTACTCAATTATTTTCAAGGCTTGATGCGGGCATATCAAAAGGAATCTTTTTTGTCGCGTATGGCTAGAATTTGATGATTCGTTTTTCGCACAAAGTATAGGCCAAATGCTGCGGATAGTAAGCTGCTTCATTGATGAAAATGGGGAAGCGTGGACCAAGAGTTTTTAGAGTGATTTCTTCTCCGGAAAATGACTTGAAGGGTGTGTAGTTTCCTTCGAGTTTCACAAAATCTTTTCCCTGAAATCCTGAATGGATATAAGCACTTATTTCACCGTGCTCGTCGAGTGGATATTTCACATCCTCGACTTCCACGTACAATTCAATTTCTCCTTGAGGAGAGGCAGGAGCTTCGGAGAGGCTTAACAGTAACTGGTCGACGAGCTTGAAAGTCCCCTCGAAAACTTCGGGAACGATCATGCCATTTCCGACGGGTCCTACTTCGATCATGAGAGAGTGATCGACCTGACTGGCCAGATACTTTTTGTTGGGATCGGGGCTTCCGATGATCCGGGAATCGGCAACTTTTGTCTGTATCTCGCGGGCCACCCACATCACCAGCGGATTGTAATTGGTCAGGATGAGGGTATTTCCCATCGCCGACGTCGTGGTGTGGAGATCGATGACAAAACAATCCTGGGCGAGGATTTTCTGGCGGATATCACGCGCGCGCTGATGCTCATAGGAATCGGGACGTGACTCATTCAGGAACTGAAAGGCACGATTGAGATCCTCGTCCTTAAAGCGCTTGTTAATTTTGTGGGCCTCGGGATTAGCGATAATGAATTCAATGTCGAGCGCGGGATATTTTTTTTTGAAAAGCTCGGCGTATTTTTTCACTAGCCAGATGCCCGTCCATTCATTGCCGTGAGTGCCACCAAATATCAGAATTTTTTTCATCGTTTAATAATCTGTTTCTAATTAAGGTAGTAGCAATCACCAATGTTAAGTCTGGATGCGTTCAAACAGTTATTGGCGCCTGTGCCGCATGATCCAGAACTCCAGCCCATAGGGACCCAGCCCGGTGGATCACAGGGAGAAATATTACACTGATTGACCCCGCCGTAACATTGAGTATTGTAGCAATAACAGTTCGCTCCACTTGGTGCTGTACAAGACTTGGTCGCTGTAGCGGCCCAAGTGCCATTTTCACATCGATAGGTTGCACTCCCAACTGATGGGTAGGCAGCATCAGTATCGCTGACGACCTGAGAGCCAGAGCCGGAGGTCAGGTTACCACTACAATAGTTGTTGGTTGGAACATCACTCCAAGAGACTGCGAGAGCAGAGCAAGTGGATGTACAAGTTCCAGTCGCTGACCACGCTCCTCCGCCGGAGCATGTTGCTGTTCCGGACCCAGTTGATGGGCCAGTAGAATCCGTCACTGCCGATGGTCCTAAACCGGATGCAACGTTGGCGGTACATGTATTACCGGCCTGAATCCATGTCACAGTAGAAGCGGCACAAGGCAATGAGGTGGGATTCAAGCACTCAATCGAGACTTTGTTGGTAACTGCATCTCTAACAATCGAAACTGCGGTTTTAGTTCCGGTACATGGGTTCGCTCCCGGCTTCATGAGATACGGGAGATAATCATTGATGGAGCGGCAAATGGCCGAGCCATTTGTATCAATTCCTTCAAAGACTTGTTTGGCGGCACAAATATTATTCTTAAGCACGCACGCATTCCGAGTCGTGTCCCATGTGTACAAACTTCCCCCAGTTCCGAGGCGCTCGCAGAATTCTCTATTAAGGTCGGAGTTTCCAGCGCCGGAATCAGAATCGGCCGCCACTTCAACGGCGTAACAGCCATTGATAGCAGTCGAACCGGAACTAGCTCTCTGAAGTCTCACCCAAACAGTTTTGGAAATACTCGATCCCCCAAAACCTGTCTTCGCCCTCACTTTTGCATCGGTTGGGTCTTTATTAAGACGACGATAATTGATCAC
>JAULBW010005788.1:0-18303 GCA_032358265.1 Vaucheria bursata | reverse complement strand
TTAATTCCTAACAGACGCCCCCCTAGCTGCGGATCCTGATCTGGATACAAAGCGGTTCTTAAATTCCTGGACAAGTTGCTTGCAATTCAATAAGTTTTCTTTGGGTTCCCAGCTATAGCTCTCCACAGGATAACCTTTCCACAAAACTAAAAATTTCTGTTTGCTGCCAATATTTTTTCCATCTAAAATATCCTCAACTTCAAAATATTCATTGGCTTTATCAAGGATTACAGGTGGAGGTTGGACTTGTACAGATCTTGAATACAAATTCTTCACTGGATGAAGAAGTGAGACATGAAACACATTGTGCAATCTGTTCATAGTCCAAGGTAGTTGTAAATGGTAGAAAATAGGATTTATTCTCTTGATTATCTTGAACAGACCAAGTTTTTCCAATCTAATTTAACAGATGGTTGCTGAGTCTTAATAAATCTTTGATCCAAAAAGACCATCTTCCTCTCCTTATACTCAAAATGTCTTTGTTTCTTATCTGCAAATTGCTTAGCCAATTCTTGAGCATGAGTTACTTCTCTTTGAAGATTCAAAATGGCATCACAAAGACTAGAAAGTTATTGTTTTTGAGTAGGTGAAGAATTGGGAATACGTTCGGTGGACCAATCTACTGGAGGATCAAAACCATAAGTTGCTTTAAATGGACTCATGTTGATGAAAGAATGATACTGAGAATTATAACAGAACTCAGCCATAGGAAGATTTGAAAGCCAGTTGGTTTGTTCAAAGTTAGAGTAAATTTGGAGATATTCCTCTAAGACTTGATTTACTCTCTCCATTTGTCCATCAGACTAAGGATAATATGCTGAAGATAAGTTCTGCAAAATTCCATAATTCATCAAAAGGGCAGACCAAAATTGTGAGACAAAAACAGATCCTCAATCAGAAACAATATTATTTGGGAAACCATGTAATCAAATGATATGGTAGAAAAACAGGTCTGCTAACTGAGCTGAAGTAATAGTTTTGGAACAAGCTATGAAATGAGCCATCTTTGAAAAATGATCCACAATGACCAGAATAGAGTCCTTTCTATCAACAGGCAAATGATCAATTATAAAATAGATAGAAATAGAGTGCCAAGGTCTTAGAGGAATGGGCAAAGGATGCAAAAGACCAGCAGGCTTCATGTGAACAGCCTTTGAACGTGCACAAACATGGCATGATTCAATATAAGACTGCACATTTTTACACATAGATAACCACCAAAACTCCTTCAATAAATGCTTGAATGTCTTGCATATACCACTATGGCCAGCAGTTGGGGAGTCATGGCAAAGCTCTAAAATATCAGATTGCAGCAAGTTAGGAACAACTATTCATCCATAGTGTAATATACAGCCATCCTTAGACAAGATTCCTTTATTGTTGACAAAATCTTGAACCTCTTCATCAAATTGCTGTTGTTCTTTGATGCAGTATAAAAGATTCTGTTCTCAAGTAACCGCTATCCTAAACTTCTCTTTGGGTAGTAATACTTGACTTTGGCCTTGACCTGCTCATCAGTTTCATGGAGTTGGCAGTCTTGTTGTCTACTCAAGGCATCAGGTTTACTCCCTTCCTTTCCAGGACAGAAAATAATGTCAAAGTTAAAATCACAAAGGAATAGGGACCATCAAACTTGATGGCCATTGAACTTCTTTGAACTTGAGAAATACAGAAGATTGCAATGGTCAGTAAATACCTTGACTGGTTCTGGACCACTGAGAAAAAAGGATCTCCATTGATGAAAATGAAAACAAGCAACTATAGCTAGAAGCTCCTTGTTGTGTACTTTGTGATTTATCTCTGGAGCAGAAAGTTTCCTTGAGTAATAGACAACTGGATGAATATCACCATTAAGTTCTTAAAGAATTCCTCCAATTGCAAAGTCAAATGCATCTGCTTCCACTATAAAGGGTTTAGTAGTATCAGCATGCATTAATACTGGAGCTGAGCTGAAGCTTGCTTTAAACTGTTCAAAAAAGTATTGACAATCCTCATTCCATACATACTTTATGTCCTTCTTCAGAAGTTTTAACATAGGGCCAACCAAAGCAGAGTGCTTGGGAATGAAAATGCGGTAGAAGTTTGCAAAACCTAGAAAGGATTGCAATGCTTTAGTACTAGTGGGAACAGGCCATGATATTGATACTTTCTACTTTCTTTGGATCTACTCCAATACCCATATCTGAAATGATATACCTTAGGAAATCTATGGACTGGACTGAAAAAGCACATTTTTCCAGCTTGGCATATAATGAGTTGTCTTGGAGTTGTTGGAATATCTTGGAGACATGTTTAATACGTTCTTCTTCAAAATCAGAGTATATCAAAATATCATCCAAGTATAGAACACAAAGCAAGTCCAGATAGTCAAAAAAAATTTCATTCATCAGATTCTGGAATACAGCTGGGGCATTTGTTAATCCAAAAGGCATTACACAATATTCGAAATGTCCAAAATGACAGCAAAATGCTGTTTTCCATTCATCCCCTTCTTGTACCCAAACCAAGTTATATGCTCCATGCAAATCTATCTTGGTAAATACTCGTGCCTTTGAGAAACAATGAAGTAACTCATGAATTAATGATAAAGGGTAACAATTTTTGTTGTGATGGCATTAAGTCCTTGATAATCAATGACAGGACAAAGATCACCACTTTACTTCTTTAAAAAAAAATATTGGAGCACCTGCAGGGGACTTAGAAGGCTGGATAAACCCTTTTTCTAACAGCTCATCTAAATAAGATCAAAGAGCCTTTAACTCAGGATCAGAGAGAGGATATATAGGTCCCCATGGTACCTTCTTCCCTTCTTGGATATCTATACCAATGTCAAACTTGCAATGTTCAGGCAATACATTGGATATCTGTTTCAAGAAGATAGGTGCAAATCAATGATACAAAACAGATAACTTGGGTAAAATGGATTGAATATCATTAACAGGTGCATCAAGATCCATGATATCTTCTAAGTGAATATCTTCTGGAGGTTCATAACTTTTATCATTTTCAGCCTCCAAAGTACACTTTTTGTTGATAACACACAGCTTAGAAGATAACTCATTAGAAGATTGAGTCATTGAAATTGACATAGTAGACCAGTTGATAGTTGAATTAAACTTCTGCAACCAATCAATTCCAAATACCACTGGTAATGCCAAAGAGTTCAAAATGTAGAACTTGTGGGAAAAGACAAAATCTTCAACCTCAACCTCCAAAACCACAAAGTGACAAATGATTCCAGATACCAATGGCTTGCCCTCAATGGTTTCAAATGAAATAGGTTCTTTTAGAGGCTCAGAAGGAATGCTCAAGGATTGAAATAGGACTTCATCTATTAAAGACTTGTTTGCACCAGAATCCACTAATACTGTGGTAGAAACAGGTAAACCCATCATACATATGTCCACTTGTAAGTAAGTATGGTTGAAGTTGGAGAGCATTATAGTTCCAACCAAGTGTTTGTCAGAATGGTCCTTGTATGGTTTCTTTGACCAGTACATCTGGGGCAAGTTGCTATAATATGCTCTGCATTGCTGTAGTAGAAACAAAGATTATTCTCTGTACATCTTTGTTGCTCAGTAGCATTTAGAGGTCTTTGATGTTGTGTACTGCCAATAATCATGTCTTCAACTCCATCATTAACCATAGGAGTAGGACAAACAAGAGGTCGAGGGGTGTAAGGAAATTCCTGACAAAACTCACAGTGTCTGTTGTCTATGCAGGATACCAATATATAGTACTTGAACAATGATGCATGGTGCTCATAGTTGCACAAGGCTTGTTTGATCTCTCTATTCAAGCCTTTATCGAACATATCCAGGAGTGGAGCTAAATTGGACCAATTGAGTTCAAGGGCCAGATGTTGAAAATCAGCAATATAGGATACAACGGAACGATGACCCTGCTTTAACTCTAACAGTTCCCTGGCTGCTTGTTGTGGTCAATTCACGTCACCAAAGGTAATCTTGAAAATCTCAATGAACTGATCATAATCATATAACATTCCATGGTCCGAGTTCAAGTAGGGAAGGGCCCAGTTGAAAGCCATGCCTTTCATGTAGCTTATTGCAAACAAGGTCTTGGAATGATCATCTGGAAAGCGGGACTCTTGCAGAATAAAATATATTGAAAGTTGGGCCAGGAAAGTCTCGGTCTGCTCTTTATTCCCAAAGAACTGAGTTGGAGTATCAACCTTCGGTTCTCTTCGCTGAAGATCCTCCCTACGATTAACTTGCTGGATAATAGGAATCTGTTGAACATCTCTCAGAGCTTGGTTGGCCACATTATTCCCTTGACGAAGCTCATTGATTGTATTACTGGCCTCTTCAAGTTGGTTCAACAATTGCTGTAACTGCTTAGGCGTGACATTCTGAACCATATCTCAAGTCTCAAAATAAGATTATAGTTAACCCTAAAGCACTTCACAATACTATATATACCTCATTAAAATCAATTATATATAGTTAAACTCAGTATAAAAGAAGGGATCCTACTCTCAACCAGATACACTGTGAGACCTTCCAGGAAGCCCGTATGATCAGGGTAATTAACTTACCGTCTCCTGATATCCCACAAGGGCAATACCGTTTGGTATGGAGATGACCCGTTCAAACGCCTGGTGAGGTAAAGAGCAACTTTTGTCGGTTCTTTTTTACAGGTGCAGCTAAACTTTGTTTTGACTGCTTAGTTCTTAATTAAAACTAGATACTATAATAAGGTGATGAGTTTTGAAGGTACATTATTGGATGCCAAATCCAAAGGCACTAAGCAAGGGAACAAGAAGCAAGAAAGCACAGAAACTGGAAGCAAGAAGCAAGGAACCACAGAAACTGGGAATGCGCCTAACTAAAGATGCAGCACTTCTAGCAAACTGTAATACAAACAGACATTTAGACATAAATCATATAGTATACATTACTGTGTTGCTAGAAGTAAACTCTAGCAACGCAAGACAGACAATTATTCAATCACATGATGGACCAGTAGTAATTGCACTGTGACACTATTCAATTGGCTAAAGTTAGAACATGATGTCAGCAGTCAGAATTCTTAAACTGAGAACAGAAACAATGATGCAGCAAACATAAATATAGGATTAAGCGTTAACCAGTTAATTCATAACAATTTTGCAATATTTAAAAGTCTTTCCAACTAGCCATCTTTGTCAAATTGAAATTAAAAGTTCCAAGCATTTAATTTAAACTTGACTATTTAAATTTTTATACTTCTTCGATCTTTATAAAATTCAAAGGATGCATAGGATTTCCAAATTAATTTATTACTTTGCAGAAAAAATTTAGGTACATGAACACAACTCTCTTTAGCAATCCTGCATAACTTGGTAGATGCTTTAAATTATGAAACTCTTCAGATCTCTTTACACAGATCAGACGTTAAACCTTGAAAGGTTTTTCTAATAAAAAAGGATTCCTTTAAAAATGCACATCAAATCATATCTGATATCACCAATAATCAATAAAATATTATAATAGTAGCAAACTGCACTATAGAAATAAAAATAAAAGAGAAATGAAATAGTCTGGCAGCATTGTACACAAATATTATTTAAAACTGTTTTGACATAAATCAAAGCGCTTCAAGGAGTTGAAACAAACAGAAAGAGCGTACCATCGTTTGAAAAAAGAACTTTTATGCTTTAAGATATTGAAGAAGGTCCGAGGACTACTGGCACCATACAAAGAGGGCACCGATGATTATATAGGGTTAACCATGCATCAATACATGCAACATGAAACTAAAAGTAAAAAAAATAGCTGTCAAACACTGAGCAAGTCATATATCAATGAATTGAATATACACATAAGGCATTCCATTATTAATTTTAAGCATATTTTATGAGTAAAAAAGTGCAATATTTTGGAAACAGCATATTGCTAGATAAAATAATTTATCACAGAATAATATCAAAGATTTTTGAGCAGCTTATGTTTCGAACATATATATATATATGTATAACAAAAAAATGTATAAAATGCTTTGGAAGCTTCAAGTGAAAATTGAATCATATTAATCTACAATTCTGTATGAGCCGACCTAGATATCACTGTTCTATTGTGCTCAATCTTAACATTCGCATCACCTATGAGTATTAAAATTGTTGTTTATAAACCATCCAAATGGACTTTTTGCCAATACTATTTATTACATACATTTAATTGGCTGAATATGCTGTTATTCATGATCCCCTTGCTTTCAGCAATTTCATAAAACATCTTAACTTATTATAAAAATGTTATAAAAGCTGGAAAAAGCGAGCAAAAAGGAGAGCTCCTAAATGAACAAAGTGCAACACGAATTTGTCAATTAGAAAGCTCTACAGATAAAAAAGTTGACAAAAATGGAAAGAATTGTTGGTTTACACAGATACGAGTTTTGCTGTAAAAAACTAAATAGGAATATAACTTAAGTTTTATAAATGGTATCACTATTGTGCATTTTCAATTTTTTATATTTTTATACTTTTTTTTGAAAAAATTAAGCTTGCATAGAGCACCATTAGTAGAAAAAAAATGTTTTGATGGAAAAAAAGAATACATCGCTCATATAAACAAAACTTGATAAAAAGTGAAGCCTACAATTTAGAGGGTGCTGATGAGGTACGTAAAATTGCTTCAACAGTTATGCTGAAATAAGCTTTTAGCAATTACGAAAGATGCAATTTTCTGTTATCAGACGATGGCAAACTCCTTTTACCAAATGCGAGCACCACGGTATTTAAATTGTCAGTATAATTTAAACTGCCGCAAAAGATAGCAAAGCAAGGGCAAATCCGCATGAAACTCTGAATGAAGTAATGGCTGAAACGATTTTGATTATAATGCATTTAATAAAGTTTTGACAAAGATTGAAATTATGAAATACTTACTTTATGTAAACAAGGCAAACTTCGTAAATATTCGCCACATATAAAGTCCGTCATACATACGCAGCAGGACCAATTGCCTTTGCATGAATTCTTTTTGATTTCATTTTGATATGTATCATTTTCTTCCTTCTATTAAAATATACAAAGAAACCAACAACAGAACTTGTCTATCATGAATTAATAATATTCAAGTTGTTACAGAAGTAGATTATGCATTTGACATATTTACAATGCCATTTGATGTAGGCGGAATTTGTTGAGCTGTGTTTCTTAAGGCTCTTTTTCAACATAGTTTTCTGGTTTTACTTTCAAGGTTTTAATTGTACTTAAATTATTTTATTACAGGTAAGATTATGTAACTGAATAAATCAATTTATTCACAAGTTTACCACTTTTTAAAAAAGAAAAGGCGAAATTGCGAATTAGTAGGCATTTTGAATTTGCATCGGTGGAGAGTAAAATTATTCTGAGGGTAGTAAACAGATAGAATAAAATCGTACTTAACTGGAGGAGAGCTATTAATTTTTACAGCTTGATTCTCAAATTTTCTGATTTGAATTAAATTGAACTTAATACAAAAAGAAGAAAAAAGACTACACTGACCATAAACACTCGATAGCATTTAACTGTTTGAATATTATACAATAAAAAATTAGGCATTAGAGTTTGAAATAATATGAGAAAATTTAAATGTTTTAAGAAGTGATGAATAATTAGGAGATGATTAAAACGAGACCTTAATGTAAAGAACCTAAAAACTTTTAGAAAGTACTGGTCTACCTCATTGACAAGGACAAATAAATCCTAATTTTTGGCTTTCTTATTATGGGAAGAGTGATGTAGACTACAATAATTTTTGCAATTGATAATATATATATTTTTTTAAATGCGTTTTACAGTATATAGATCTTAGAATTACCTCGTGAGAATCTGAACAAGGACATTCATGTGGTTTTTTGTACTGTAAAGTAAGTAAAGTGTTAACAAACTCAGATGAAACCGTGTTTTCCAAACTCGTTTGAACTGATTCTCTAACTGAATTTCTCCGCATTACATAACTCTGGCGTCTAGTCGATATGAAAAATGCCGCTGTACGATTCGTTTCGCGCAGCATGCCTCTGCATTCACAATTTTGGGGCACGATAGAAATAGTAGGCGCTATATCATAATTCCTGAAGCAACTAGTGCATACAAAATTTCTTTGTCTTCCATTTAGACTTCGGGACCTGTCAGTTCCAGCTGCACGCGTGAAAGGATATCTCGATTGAAATGTCGATGATTGTCTTCCTATAGCTGACTGCGGTAGACTAGATGCACTATTGCAATTACCCATTAACTTGAACAAAGATACTAAGAGCACCAAATGCGCTGAAATAAATTTAAGGCCAATTTGCATGTAACGGAGAAATATTTAGAAAACTTGAAAAGTCAAATAATTAAAATCCTATACGGTCACCTTGCATCATAATGTTCAAAATGAATGAGCACTCTGTGCCCCGCCTATCCAATTCCTACTTAATATGGGGAGTTTACAGTGACTCCATCTCCGCCCCGACTGCTCACTCCTCATATGCATGCTTCCCCCACACCCTATTGGGAGTGGGCATGCACAGCCATTTTCTATTTTGGCTTCTGCTGCTATAATTCACTGGCAAAACCTCAGGCCTATCACCAGAGGACCACGAAGAAGAAGACATACAGGATGCTGATGACGACATTGGTATCAATATTCCACTCAATGCATGCACATTCAGCTGTTAACTATCATAGCACTGCATGCATCGTGTTACCATTCTTCTTGACATGCACAGGGACCAGCTTCTTCTCACAACAGCTACACAGCTAGCTAGTGTAATCTTACTAGGAATTAACCAGTTAATGGTTAATCCTATATCTATGTTTGCTGCATTTTTTCTGTTCTCAGTTTAAGAATTCCAACTGCTGGCATCATGTTCTCACTTTAGCCAATGGAATAGTTCCACAGTGCTACTACTTGTCCATCATGTAATTGAATAACTATCTATCTTGCATTGCTAGAGTTCACTTCTAGCAACGCAGTAATATATACTGTATGATTTATGTCTAAATGTCTGCTTGTATAACAGTTTGATAGAAGTACTTTTGCTGTTAAGTTAGCAATTTCTATTTTTAGTTTTCCTTGGTTATTGTTTTCCTTGGTTATTGTTTTCAAGTTGTGTGATGGTTTCCCTATAACTTTTCTTTGTCACTTTCCTGTTGTCTGTGGTCTTCCTTTGTTACTCTCTCTTGTCTCCATGGCTTTTCTCTGTCACTCTTTCTTGTCTCAGTGGCCTTCCTTTGTTGTTCTCTTTTGTCTTGGTGGCTTTTCTTTTGTAACTCTCTCTGCTCCTTTGTGATCTCTGTTTACTGCAGTTCTTGCTCTTGTTATTTGCAACAATTCTGTACCTTAGGCATGTTCTCTTTATTTTTGGCACAAGAAAAAAGTTGGGAGCCTGAAGAAAGTGTTTTGAATTGTAATCATTTCATCTGTAGTTTTGAAGCCACTTGTGTATCTGGATTGGAGTCCATGGCAATTCTATCATGCACCGTGTAAGGCACCATCTTAATGAGTTTGTACTGGATGTAGTGTAGGCTCCGGATGTGGCATGTGCCATTGTGGATGAGAAGGAGTCCATTGTTTTGAACAGCATCTTAATGTGGACCAGCATCTGGATAGAAGATGAAGTCTTAATGGTGGGGAATATATTGAGAGGCTACAGAAAACCTACTTTATCTACCACATGAGTCTCTATTATAACTTTGTAATGCAAGATAATATAAGGAGCACACACGGAATAAGAAAGTATATGAGACACAAGACTTGTATATATATATATGAGACTTTGATTAACCACAATTATCACAAGCTACAGCTTTTATAGTTGGAAGTGATCTCTGACCATGTAGCAAAACAATGCATATGAAAATAACTGATAATATGCAATGAACCAAATTTGGATTAGGTAATCCTAACAGCCTCTTCCTGGACGTATGCTACATCACAATCTTTTTGCCATACTTTTCTTTGATAGAAGTGAGCAAAGATCTGAGCCTCATTGGAGTGGTCAGTGAGATTGTAGAAAAAGCCATTGTTCTTTAAATCCTTTGTTACCACTCTCTTGCTATACAGGCATAGCCCAAGTCCCAAGTCAGGGAGATATGTCAACTTCTTGCAGTGCATGAGGACAGTAGCACTTCATCCATTTGTCACAGTTCTGGCAAAGGGGAAAACTGCTGAAATAGAAATCAATAAGTACTTGTATCAACACTTCAGGTTAATACCAAAAGTAAAATAGTTTAAAGGACATCAAAAAGCAGTACAGTATTCTGAAAAACAAATTATAAATGTATTCTAAAAAGGGAGAATATTTTTTGATAGAATGTATTCAAAAATAGTTAATTATTTTATAACAAAATATTTTTAACTGTTTTTGAAAAACAAAATATGAGGTATAAATAATATGAAACATTTTGGGCTTTGCGGTTATAACAGTTTGTTTGCTCATGGCATAGATAGCAGCATGACAGGTTGAGATACCTAAAATGCTTATATACAGAACTTAAGTGAAGTGAAGGATCGGCCTCTTGTTCTTCCTCCCAATCTTCAACAGCCAGAAAAATTCTGCCCACCTTTTCCTCTTCTACTTGCAGAACTCCTAAAAGGATGGTGGTGGAGGCACATTCCCCTCTTGAACAATTTCACAAGTAGACCTTAGAGCATGTTGCTGTCAATTTGCACATTTTTTGTTTCAAAGGAGCAGAGCAGAAGACTGCCAGAGATACATATTCCATGATCTTCAGCAATGAACTGAAGATTGTGAAGCTAACTAAAGTGCTTCTACTACTTTGTCTTAATTATCTCAACTGGCTTGAGTCTCCTGACATATAGCAACAGTTCTTTGTACCACCACAGCATGATGTTGATGTAGGCAATGATTGTGTGTATCCTGCATTAGAACCTTCTTAAGCAAGATCCACACATTCTCATTGTTAATGACCTACTTCTCCAACAACATGATACATGTTATGAGATGCAAACCTTGTTACAACCTGACACCTTGAACTTTTTCAGAAGAGCATCAAGCACATGCTTGAAGCCTTTGGCAATGTATCTATTGATATAGATCACCACGTAATTTTTTCATGCTGCCATGTAGTCCTTTTCAGCAGTGTTAGCAATTCTCACTCAGTAGCTATACTCAAAATGGTCCAAACCTTCAGTACAAGTTGAAGAATATGCCTGGTACATAGCACGGCACTTTTC
This sequence comes from Vaucheria bursata, assembly GCA_032358265.1. Classification (NCBI taxonomy): domain Eukaryota; class Xanthophyceae; order Vaucheriales; family Vaucheriaceae; genus Vaucheria; species Vaucheria bursata. The sequence goes on along the minus strand of JAULBW010005788.1, from coordinate 7,135 downwards.
CCATGCAGATAGAAATCCTTTGCCGCACATGATGCTGAAAACCTGGCAGAAAAATGGCTGATCCATCTTGGGTATTTCCTTCACCCTTTCCAGCTTCTGCAAAATGTTGAGGTTTAAGAACTTGCTGAATTCCACTAAAGCCTTAGCTATATCAGAGATGTAGATGTTAATCTCCTTAAACAGTTCTTTATCCTTACAGAAGGTATTGAGATTTATTTTGGTAGTGGTGAACTCCCAACTAGCCCAGGCCTGCTTCTTGGCCTTGTATTCTTGCATGTACTCACCTTTTCTGACTTTGCCTCATCTTCATTTGAATCCTTCTCTGGTGGATTCTGAGCAAGCTTCTTATATTTTTTACACAGCAGGACTTCTTTGTTGCCTTGTCCATCATGACTTCTGTATAGTGCTGTAAAATTCTAAAAGAAGTTTAATACTTAGATTAAATTAATATTTACATTTAACTAAAATGGTAATAGGAATCCGTATAAGTTGGAAGAAGGTAAGAAATGGAATAGAGCAATAGCAGCAAGGAGCAATACAAATAAGAACGGCAAAGAGCAATGAAAATATGACAAGAAGCAAGAAGAACAAGATATAGAACAAGAAAACAATGAGAAACAAGCAATATACATGTGTATTACTGTGTTTCTGTTACTTGCATTGAAGTCATTCCCAATAAATAACCAATACACTAAAGTTTGATTTCTTGACATTCTAATCATATTTTACAAAGCAAGAACAACTATTCTGGTTGTACTCATTAGTATTGGTGAGGACACTATTCACTAAAACAACTAACATTATGCTTAATATTTAAGCTCTGCTCGGAATCTCTGATTAATGCCAATAACCTCCATGTAATCTGATAACAGTTTGATATAAAAACTTTATTATACCTCTGCTTCTTCTTGGAGCTAAGTTTTTCAAATGGTTTTCTTTTTGTACAGTCTCAAGGAATAAATAAAATGATACAAAGCTACAAGTTCTCATTGATGCAAATATTATTTTTGAAACAAGAGTGATTTTACTTTAATTCAGTCTCTGGACTTGTAACTGAACTAAATAGTAACTGAACTGAACTGTAACTATACTATTGGTAACAGTCTGCACTGAACTGATTGGATATTAAAACTAAAAGATGCAATCCATTTGCTAATCAGTCAATCAAAAAATGTGATACAGCATTTGAACACTTTAAAACTATACGCCTATTACTTGGCTACTGAACAAAGCCTATAGATTTTATCATTCTTTAATCCAGAAATTAAATTGCTCTTCTGAGTTTCTATGTACTTGTATAATAGGCATGGAAACCCCTATTTTGAATAAAGTATAAAATGTACAGTAGGATTCAACCAATATTTTATTTTCACTCATTTGATGGAATCCAAACAGTACAAGTAACATAAGTTGCTCATTTGTTGCAAGCACAAGAAAACAACTTGATTCAGCATCAATAGTAAAATAACAATGTTCGCATGCATGTTATTATATCAAGTGAATGAAGCAAAAAATGATTCATTTTATCCAGAGTAGCTGAGAAAAGTAAATCAGTTTTTCAGCATGAAATCAAAATAAATAAGTAGTTAAGGCTTGTTAATGGATTATTGAATTTACTCTTTTAGCCACAACAAATTTATATGCATGGCTAAAATGGTTGAATTTTAGTTTAAAAGCTACTGATGATTTTCTAGTCATTTAAGGCTCCCAGTGGTTCAGTTAAATGTCTACATTGCATAGCTAGAAAGTCAATTGCTGATCTTGTGCTGTTTTACACTACTGATCCATGAACTGTTAGTTTGTTGAACAAAATAAATTTGTAAGTTTATTACATAGGAAAAATTGATGCCACTCTTGTTTAACTACTGTTTTTTCTGTTTTCAAATGCATATTTGATAATTGCAGGTTTTTAGCAAATCAAGTAGCATGAACAGCCATGTCTATATTTTTTAAATGAAATGAACTGTAGGTAAGATCTCTTTCACTTGTAACAGGACTTAGAAGTTTGACTTCATCAATGTTGAAATAAAACTTCATTGTAGTCTTGTCTAACCAAACTAATACATATGCACAACAATCATATATATCAACAACTTTGTAAGATTTATCATAAGTTACATCCTATTTTTTCTTCCAAAAGTTTTTTTGAAAATGTGGCTGCAGCAGTTTGCAACGTCTTAATTCTTTTATAAATTCTGGTTACAGTTTGAATTTTGTTTGCTACAAAGAATTTATTTTCTTACCAATTGTTTTTAGCTTATGCATGTGAGTTTTTCTACTAGTCACAACAGTTCCAAATAGTTTCACAGCTATGTCCTTGTTGCAACTGCTAATTTGTGAATTTGAATGCATTTTTTTTGTAAGGTATGGAAAATCAGCATCAGCGTTTTATTTAACTTTCAAGAACCGATGCAGAAACCAATACAAACTTTTCTTCAGCAGTGCTCTGCTTGGGCACAGCAAAAATTGTGAGGTTCCAAGAATTTTATGGTAAACATTTCTTTATCATCTCTAGTGCAAACAAAATTTTGCTGTAAAAGGATACTCAATCTTACTTTTATTGATAACTGATACTTGTTGATGGGCAGATTAAACAAATTTAGGATTAGCATCATTCAAAAAAATCTTGAACCAAACCATTTTCACAAATGACTTTATGTTTAATTAAGTATTTATGTAACAGACCACCAACTCTTTTTCATTTTCTGATAGCTATTTTTTTCCAGTACTTGTTTTGAATGTATTTTTTTAGTTCATTTAAAATGTCTCCTTTCATATCCCTAAGTTGGTAAGTGTCAGGAATTAACTTATATTATAAGTTAATTCCTTTATCTATTTTAGCTGCAGATGTTCTTATCCGGAACATTCTTTAATTTTATGCTAGTCACATTCTCAATAAGTGGCTAGTTATACAATAGGTCAAAAATTAGTAATGTTGTGTTTGAGAAGTGTAATTACTTCTCACAACACAGGTCAAGATATAATGTATAATTGAGTTGTTACTCTCTTACATTTTTGCCTGCTTTGTTGTACGTCCAGACAGCAAGGCTATTTAGCTGACAAGCCAACAGCTTCTCATTTTAGCAATGGAAATTAGTTGTGGCAAACAATGATTCAAATAAAGCTCTAGTTTGCACGTTCATGATCTGTATGCATTTAATCATTTCTATTTTGCAAGCACCAAAACAATATCCCCAATATAGTATGGTCAAACTTAATTTTCAAGTGTCTCATTAAAACTTCTAGATGCGCTAGCCTCAACTTTGTGCCCATGTTTTATGCTGAAATTAGGTTGTACCACTGTTATAGGTAAACCACAATCTAACTTTGCATGCATGTTTATACCTTTGAATGCAAAGATATTTACAGTATACTATTGATGCTTTAAAAATATTTTTGCCCAAACTGCATCACTAATATCTCATGATTAAACTTCAACATGTCAATCAGCATCACTATTTTTAGAAGAAATGATGGTTAGGATGAGAATGTTATATTTCTGGAAGGTGGACTAATTTACTGCATTTGTAGTATGCATATTGCATATCACACTAATGGAAAAAGCTAAACTTTTTCGAATACTAATATCTAACTCATTCAATACTTTTTTCCTCTATCTACTGTTTTAAATATATTGACTTGGTCTATTACCTTTGCCTTAAATTTTCATATTGCGCTTCTACTTTAAAGGCAAAGCTAGTTAAACAACTGATGCTGTTTTACTTTACTCATGCACAAATACTGATAATATAACTCTTTCTGTCTTAAAACTGTAATTCTGATTTGAGAGTGATCATAATTGCAGTAACTTCTGGCTTAATTATCCTATGCAATTAGAATAGCAATCAGTTGTTCATTATGGCTCTTAATTCAACTTTTTAAATGTTAGCTATCATTGAAATGCTCCTAATCATTTGATCAATTTATGCCATACTTTAAACCAATTGAGATTTAAGAAATAATTTATAGGCATATTTTCACTCAAAGTCATCACCAACCATTTGCTTGTTTTATCTATCATAGCCACTTTAAGTATTACAAGCAACAACAATTCCAAGTGCTTTCCTACTAAAAATCAATTCAATTTTAGCACTGTTTCAGTTTTTACTAAAAACATGCTTGGTTTGCTTTTGCATTTGGCCCGTTATTATGTCCATATATTTATAAACTGCTTAATTTATCAATATATTTATAGCCACTTTTACTATTTGTTTTAAACATAATGCCATTACTGTTACCAGTTCAAATATATTTTTACATTTCAATTAACAGCTTCAAATTATTTATACATTGTTAGGAATCCACATGTTACAATTACTTGATTTTGGAATGTTTTTACACTACAGAATGTTGGAAATCTGCTGTACTACCACTCATGATGCAGTTTCATCAATTGAACCGAATTTAACACGCTTTTTAAGATTCATGTTTAAGAATCCTACCACAAAACTTTGGTAATACATTCTACTATCTAATCTCTAAACTTCTTTTTACAACTTCCATTTATCTGAAGTATTGCTATCTCTTAGATAATATGCTCTAAAATAGGTTAAACTAGGGCCTCTTATGCCTTTTTAATACCATTTATAGTATACTAATTTTTTTCTTGCGCTTTTTATTTATAACCCTGGCACTTCTTGTATCAAGTTTTTGTGTTTATATTCTAGGGGCTTCATGTTTCTAAAAAAATATTTTCCCATTATATTTTATCTCTTGTCTTAATTGTTTTACTGTATTTCTTTACATTGCATGGTTTTTATTAATTTTTGTTTATAATTTAAGTATTGAGATTTTTAGTTCTTTTCTTTCAGTAGTACTTTCAACTTTATTTTTGTATTTGTTCTTTTTGGCTTACTTTCTGTCTATATTATCAAGTTCTTTTGATTTTTGTATTTTCTTGTTTTGATACTTTTTTTTAGAAGGCCAATATTTTTTAATTCAGTTACTTTCATCCGAGCATCTAGTTTAAAAAAAACTCATCATACAGACATATTCATTTTGTTCTCACATAAAGTCCTATACTGACATAATAAGTTGGATCCATATTACATACGTTAATCCTTCCTGAGAACTAGCATCAAAGTCTCACATCCTTGCATTTCTCCCGCGGATGCAAGTCATAATCTTTTTGCAGTGGAGCAACAATCCCACTCAACTTCCCTCAATAATCATCAGTAAGCCTTTGCACTGCTCCCAGTGCTCCTCCACTTGATTCATTTTTGTATTTACAGTTATAAAAAGAAAGCCTTGTTCAGTTTCTTATACTTTGTCTACAATGGATAGCAGCCAACCCATCCACCATGATCAAATATTTGACTGGATCATTTGTGAATATGTTATGCCAGAGTTTGAAGCAAAAGTGTGCAGTTAGAAAGACTTTGTTACCCAAGACAATGAGGCAACTTCCCTTGTTAGACAATCCATACCTTCACCTAGTCCTCAGGAACTTGAGCCTATAATCCGACCAATTGTTCAACCAAATACTCTACCACTTAAACCTATTGGGTTTCTTTCTTGTAGACCTAATTTGAGCCCTAAAGTACAATAGCCATCTTTAAGCCACTTGAACTGTTGCAGACATGGGTGTTCTTGGGCATACTTACTCTCAACGTGCATGCTCACTGGAGTCTTTTCAAGCACAGTATTTACTTCAGCTTAGCATTTTAGTCAAGCCATCTCTAATTCCAACTGATACATAGTGTTACTTTCATCTCATTATGCAAGAACTTAAGAGTATTTTTATTATACTCACCTATGGCAGGCTTACTTCATGTTGGTTTAAGGTTGTATCATCTTCATTTCTCTTACTTTCAGCTTATAGGTGATTCTAATATAATATTTCTGTATGCATGTAGGCATTGATAACATTTTTGGTATTGCAGTAAGTAGTGAACACTATGAACTCAATCCTCTACTCCAAACATATTGCAATCAAGAACACCTTTGGTTGTTGAAAGTCACTGGAATAGGGTAAAACAAGGTTGCTTGCATAATTTTTTTTAATCCTCAAATATATTTATTTGCTTGGATTTTTGGTAAGAAAACGTCAGCCTAACAACTCAAGTTAAATGAATCCTTTTTTAAAACCATATTGTCATCAAATTTGGATTCTGTGGATACAGAGCTGTTAGGAATTAACTTCCTAAAGTACTATTACTGTTTGTAGCTGCGGTACAATTCAGAGAGATTTGTACAATTATACGATTCAAAAGGATTTGTACAATTCTGATTTGAGGAGAGTCACTTTGGTAGAAGTTCAAAGAGAGTCATAAGTAGAAGTTCAAGGAGAGTCATACATCAGCTTATATATATTTTGTTGTGTTGATGGAATGTTCTTACTTCTATCAACACAAATATTTGAATGCGACATATATATACCAACTATTGTCCGTTTCTTTTTGTGGTTTAACTACAGCATTCCTAATAGTTTAATAGAAGTATAGTGTTACGATTGCAACTTAATTCCGTTTCTGGCACATCTGTTTTGTCTTCCGCTCCTGCTTTTTGTTTTTCCGGTGTAGTGCTTGGAGTTTCTGTTGTCTGGCATTCTTTCCTGCACTATTTAGTGCCTCTGAGCCGTCTAGTTTCCCGACTTTTGTGCTGTCTGTTTTTTCCGTTCTTTGAAGCTTTTCTGAATTAAATTTTCAAGTCAACTTCCTTTGCTGGACTCTGTGTTCGGCATCTAGCCCTGACACCGCTTTTCTAAGCTTACGTTTTTGTTTCGCGCTGCTCCACAGTTGAGCAATTTGTTTGACTGTTAGTTGGTTGTGTTCAGACCTTAACAACTAGTTTGATTGTAGTTTAGAAACCTTTTGAAACATCAAGACTTTGGTTAGTAGGTTAGGTACACTAAAGACTCTAGTAATTTAGGGCCTCACCACCGCTTGACTCTCAACCGTCATCCGACGGATCTGTTGATCTTAGGTGCAAAAAGCCGGAAAGGGTTGTTGAGAGGAGGTGACCATTGAGTAACCCTAATTGAGCGCCTTGCCAAACGGAAAGTCTTAAGTTTCAAAAAAGGTTTCTGAATATAAATTGAATTATAAGTTAAGTATGTCGCAGCAGTTAACACCTGATCAGATTAAGCAGCTGTGGACTCAGTTAGAGACAGCTAATATGGAAATTACTACTTTGA
>JAULBW010005777.1:0-18316 GCA_032358265.1 Vaucheria bursata | reverse complement strand
CCCAGCCAGTGTAACCGCATTGGAGGTGTTGAAGCTTGTGCTTCGAAGCCTGGGCAAGGAGATTGTTGCACATGTGAGGCTGCCCCCAGCACTGCTGCCCCCAGCACAGCCGCCACCAGCACAGCCGCCCCCAGCACAGCTGCCCCCAGCACTGCTGCTCCAAGCACCCCGGCACCTACACCTGCTACTTGTGATGCACTTTACGGTGCCTGCGCGCAGAACTGCGGAAATGGATGCCAAGAAGTGTGTCAATTACTTGGTATTGCTTATAGTAGCCCCAGCCAGTGTAACCGCATTGGAGGTGTTGAAGCTTGTGCTTCGAAGCCTGGGCAAGGAGATTGTTGCACATGTGATGTTATTGCCCCTAAGATTTAAGCCTTGGCTTTTAAGTATGTATCATATTACAGTATTGCTGACATTTTTTTTCTGATCTGATTGAACGAGTCTAAAGTAGGTATATTTAAAAGAATTGGCAGCATTTTTATTTCTGAGCAAATGAGATTAAAGCTAGACTGGTTTGTTTTCTTTAATGCAATTGAATTTTTAAACTTTTTTTGTGCATTGTATTTTTTCTGTTCATGTATATTATATCTTAAGCCATCTCTCCCTGATATCAAGTATTGCACTTTAAATGTAATTGACATATTGAATACAAGTATGCAGGGCACTTACTGATTAAATAAACAATATTTATGCTGAGATTGCAATTAAAATTCTTAACCAATTATGCCAACTGTTTCACTATTTTACTCCATGGGGAACCTTTTTTGAAAAATATGTGATGTCATTTCAGTACCTTTACTGCTTGCCGACTTAATCAATTCATCTGATAACTATTACATAATCTACATAATATCCCTTGTTGGTAATACAAGAAAAACTACTATTAGAGGCCAATTTAAATAGCGACAAAAAACTTTTTTAACTCCAATCAGAGTTACCGAGAGTTTGTATGCATCAATGGATTTTAGTTCATTTTGGAACTTTCGGATATTCTTGGTCCAAATAAATTGTTTTAAATTTTGCTTCTACAAGGATTCATTTTATAGAGGGAAATTCAGGAATATTATAAGATTTTCCTTAAAGTTTTGTATGCCAAAAATAATAGAAATAGGACTAATATTCGATATCAATTGAGGAGCTGTGCATAAATGTCCGCATAATTTTTTTTAAATATGCCTTCATATTTACCATTGAGTGACCTTAAGCTGCCACTAAAAAATTTTATTCTTTCCATTTAATTCTCTGGCTCAGATAGATTTTTCAAATACATTTCAATTTGATATAGTAGAGACTGACGACATCTGCATAATTATGGCAATTTGATGTACAATTCATCAACAATATTTCAATTGAGCTATACAATATGAAAGCCTAGAATATTCTCAAAATTGTAAATTCTGCTTCAGAGCCTCTATAAAGGATTCAAGTACAAAATATCAACAAATCCGGTGGCTATTTGTAGATCTTGTATCGCAACTCAAAATTTATTCCTTTCATATTGCATAGTTAATTTACATTTATCTGTCAAAAATTTATGGTGTCTTGAAATTTAAAATGTAATTTCTTAACATGATTTCTCCCATCTGCAAAGCATCACTTTCACTTTTTTCACTCTTCATTTTGTAAGTATTTATATGCAGCATTGCTTCTTAGTATATTTAATGCAATAGATGTAATATAGGGCACTTTTTTTACTTGCTTTGACTTTCTACTTTTAAAAGTAGATGTAACCATGATAAAGTGAAAATCAAGCAGTGTCTGTTCAGAAACTTATGATTGCACTTAGCTGGGTATGGTAATTGGAAAATATGTTTGTTCTGATGATAGTATGTAAGTCTTCTTACAACAAAAATATGCACATTTTTTTTGGAACTCTAAAACAACCGCAAACATAAAAACTTGTAGAAAATAAAACTTTGAATATAGTTTTTTTCAGGTTCTGCATTACAAAAAATATTTTCTATTGAAATTTGATATGGCTTATGAGTTTAACTCTATATTTATATATGAATATATAATATTCATTTTTGTGCTAGTTTGAATCAATCAAGATACTCCTTCTATTCTTGCAAGCATATCAAACCACAAAATCCATGTTTAGAATGTGGAGGACAAAAACAGGCCACTTGTGGCAACATTAAGAAAGCATCAGAGACCAGTCACTGATGTATCTTGGTTGCCATTACACCCATCAAATTTAGTAACGAGTAGTGTCAGTTCTTGCGTTTATTTGTGGGATACTCAAGCACCTTTTGGCCCAATTCAGACCTTTAGGGGGCCTCATAACAGGGTTCAACAGGTGGAATGGAATAGAATTGATTTCAGGTCAAGGGCTGAATTTTACTATGTTGCTTGATTTAATCTATGCATCTACTTTTCAGTTGCATATGTTGCTTTTTTGAGTAAAATTTTCTATTAGTTATGAATGTTTGCATGATGCATATATTTGAACTGTATTTAAGAGTGTTTTGTATAACACTTACCAAAAATTTATCCACGTTGTGTCTGAAGCCAGTAAACAACAATGCAAAGTGTCCATTAATGTCAGTTTTACTGGGTTAATTTGTCAATGATAAATACTCACCGAGTAGCAACCAACAGGAGATTGAAAAATTGAATGAAAGTAAAGATTTGTAAATGAATGAATAATTTTTCATCCATTAACAAAGCAGTTGGTGCATACAGATAAAGCTATCAGTTACAAAAGGCAGTAACTCTGTTACGTTTTTTTCTTTCAATTAAAACTTAAGCCCTATTGCTGGAAAATGTGCACAAATTTTCTCAAAATTACCTAGATTCTGTTCTATTTGAAATGTGTAGATGGTTTAACTCTAACCACATTGTGGCCAACCAATTCTTCATCCATACGTTGATTGCTTTTTGATCTCTGGATATTGTTCCCAAGTTTGCTGAATTTACCCAATTAATATTAAATATTAAATCAAATTAAGTAATAAGTTGAAATATTGTGGCATTAGGTCTAGCCAAATTTTATTTTATTGTAGTTTTTAATGACAGCTACGTACAATATTTAGTGCTGTCGGTTTTAAACTTTTTGTAATTTTAGTTTGTTCGTATCGGCTCATGACAAGCAGCTATGCATTCGGGATACCTGTAAAGGCATCAAGCAAGGCAGGAACATCTCAATATTCACAACACACACCCAGTAAATCACTGGGTTAAATTGGAGTCACACTAGTGCCAAACACCTGGTCACTGCTAGTGCCAACTGTATTGTCGAATTCTGGACCACAGAGAATATGGGGTCAAATAATGTAGGCACATCTCTAGCTATTTTACAGCGGGAGGTACCTTTGCAGAGAGTTATATTTACTCCATTTGGGAATGGTGTACTGACTACAAGCAGGGGCATAGGGGAGCAAATTGATGCCCTGTAGACTGTTTGACTGTGGTCACTTACTAATTTGGAAGATGGATTTGGTGAGACATTTAAATATTGTAAATATGAAAAATAGTTTCAATGAAGTGATTTGATTGTCTTTTTTAGTATAACTACTGGTAAAAAATACAACCAAAAATACTGCTAAAGTTTACCAAGAAAATAAGTTGCAAAGTAGATTAAGATAGTGTTTGCAAAGTCCTAGAATAATCTTGCAATCTCAAATAGGGTTTCCAGTTGGTTAACTTTTTGGCTATGTTGAAAGGTAGTGCTTCTGTACATACTAATAGAATAGTCACTAATCTTATTACAATGAACATAAAATTTTTATTCATTTATCAACATAGCTGTGATTACATCACCCTTACTGTTAACTAGAAAAGTTTCTAAAACTGTTTATGCCAACAAAGAGTGCAATTACGTTTATTCGGATACTGGAAGAAGGAGTAACTTTTGTTGACACCAAAATCTCTTCTAATGCATACCAAAAGACCAATTATTTTATTATTAAAAAGTAAAAAACTTGTGCATGTTATCAGTTTTTTCCTGTATATTTCAGTTGGAGTTCATGTACTTGAGGGTCCTTGTATGAGAGTTTTGGGAGCTTGTTGACAAGTTGTAGATGGTCATTTATATCAACTTGTAAGTCTTGATAAGAGGGGACATTTGAGATTATATAGAGTGCACCCACAACAGTAAGTTATACTTATATATTCATGTACATACAACTATATACACATCATATATATATTTGTATTTCTAGATATCATACTTCCAAGTCACTAAATGACTAAGTTTCAAGCTTTTAGATGGACAAGGATGGGATGTTGTGATTTTGCTTTGGAAATAGACCATTAGCTTTTGCAAGCAAAGTAAGTTTGCAGCATGGATTTTTCTATCATATCATACTGTATACTTGTGGCTAAATTTATGTTTGAGTGATTACATGAATTGTATGTGATGAACTCCAGCTATAATACATAGGCTAGTTTTACCAACATACTGTAAGCCATAAACTAATACATGCAGGAGTTCAGAAGATTAGCTATTGAACTAAAATATATCAAATATATTAAACATTAAATGAAAGTAATATGTCAAGACCTGAATTTATCCGTAATTTTCAAAAATCTGAAGCTGAAGTAGGTAAAGTGATAATTTATTGTATTGAGTTTAGTTGTCTTTTTGTAACTTACAAGCATGTGGACACAGTGCAGGTAATGATATTCACCATAATGAAGATACATCTAATAAGTTGGGACTTAAAATAGTGGCTATATAAAACAAAATTACCCTTAATAAATTAAAGTAGGACCTTGTTAGGAATTAACTCCCTTAAGGATTAATTCTATTTTTATAGCTGCGGTCAGTGTTCATTTATGACGTTCCAAGTAAATTAGCTACACAGATTCTAGCAGGGTTTTATATTTTGTTGTGTTGATAAAGTTAGCTCACTTCTATCACCACAATTAGTGCATGATAAATACACATATTTCTGTCACAGTTTCTTGTGCTTAGTTGTGTTTCATGTTTCTGACAGACCTCTTACCATCCTTATCCTTACAGAAATAACCGGTACTAGGTCAACAGGGGGCCATGAAAGGCAGTTTATGGGGAGAAATTCTTGATGTAAGAGCAATAAGGAATAATGGTTAATTTATGGCACATAATTATGCTAGTTATCTATATGCTAGCATGAGCATACACAGATACACATTTTAGAAAGCAGTCATATTGATTTTTCTGCCAGTTTTTACCAAATTTTAGAAGCAAGTTGATGTAATTTCAATATGTGATTTTGAGCTGTAAAATTATTTTTATTACTTCCATCAATAAAACTGAAGTAAACTTTTAATTGTGAAGTATAAAGTTTGGCCCACTTTAGGTAGATGGATTGGCAGACGTTTCATCGGTTCCTGGTGTAATAATAAAGCAAGTTGATTGGCAAGCTCAGACATTTCATGCAAACATAAAATACTCACAAAGCCAGAATCTATATGAACTTGAGCAAAAATTGAATGATATAATTGAAGTTTCAATTGATCAAGATCATACCCCACACTTAGGTCATAAAAAGGTGTGCATTTTTATAATGTTTATAAGGCATTATATTCATTTATTACTAGCATTAGTTAAGCATTCTATTTTATCAAATTTAGATATATTAATATATTTCAACAGAAAATTTCAATTTTCATGCAATTTTTGTCAAGATAGTTAATACTCTTTATGATTTTTTGCGGTTAAAAAACAACTTTCAATGCCTTAACAAGTCAGATTAAAAGTGGTTGGCACTGCAAAAATTATTACCGCTGAAAATATTGTTCCTGCTCAGTTTGCTTAGTTTGACTCAGTGTGTGAAATCAAACTATTTTGATATATCTGATTCAATTAAATGGTGGTATTTTGGTATGACATGTTTTTGGTGTCATATGCTCTTTCAAGTAACTATCTAATCCATCATTAGTGCCTTTTGTTTCAGTAGAACTTTTGTTTGTTAACTCATGATCAATACTTTGTTAATTCTATAAATTATATTTTTATCATGTAGAGGATTGAGCCCAGTGTGAGTATGAAGGCAATCAGAGTATGGCCAACCTTAGTGCCCTTGTAGCATTTCCAGCTCAGTGCCTCCTGCTGAAACCCCAACTTTTTGTAAGGAATCAATAGATGAAAGACTATGCATATAACCAATAATAAGCATAACCAGAAAACCAAAGAAAACACACACAACCAATAATGTATTAATCCCTATTCATGTATTGCCAACAGTGAATCTTGTCAACACAATACTACTTAAGAGCACATGCATATGAGAACACACTTATGAGAACATACTTATGAGAACACACTAATGAGAACACTCTTTAAGAGAACACTCTTTAAGAGAACTGTCAAGATGCAGAGGCTAGATATGAGGACACAAGAGAACAACACAAGAGAGTAACAGCCTGGAACAGGTATATTATTCTTAACCTGTGTTGCAAGAAGTGAGATCACTTCTCAAATGCAACACTAAACTAGAAACTGAAGCATCATGTTCTCAAAAAGAGAACATTCTTTTTGAGAACATATTTCAAATTGTCAGAATATCCGCAACTACAAAGATAAGGGATTAACCGTATTACAGGTTAATTCCTGACAAGAACATACTTTACAAGAATGCACATATAACACAAATTAAGTCCATAGAGTCACAGTTCCATAACAGATCATGGTATAACTGATCAGATCCTGACACTTTTGCACTCTCTGGAAAGATAAATGGGAGTCCAATACCTCAATCTTTGCTGGATACCCTACATCAGGAGGTTGACCGTGTGGCCAAGCATGCCTTACAAACTGGAATACATTGTCTAGTAAATAGCTTACATACTCTGGCATTAGAATTGCAGAAGAAACTTGAGTTTGGTTGCTTATGCAATAATAAAATTTCAGCCTCTGATATGCATGACATTCAGCCGTCCATGAAAATTTGATCATAATTTGTACCTGAAAGTTTGAATTTGAATGATATTCCTGGATTTTTTTTGCCATGTCTGCATCTCTTTGGGGCCAATTTTTTTCCTAGTGGTGAGTTACTTATTTTTTGCTAGGGATTGAAATTACTTAGGAAAAGACAATTACCAGCAAGTGGGAATTTAGACACATATTCAAATCTCTCTCAAAAAAATGTACTCAGAGCTCCTAGCATGTGTGTCAATGATTGACGGTTATCAAAATAGTCATATGTATAGGTCTAAAGTTCATAGAGAAAGCTTTAAAGCATATAATTTTATTGAAAATAATGGCTATAGTAATAGTGACAGTGGCAATAACTTTGAGGTGCAAAATGATTAAATGAATGAACTTAAACCAACTGTTAGGAATTAACCGGTTAATGGTTAATCCTAGAACTATGTTAGCTGCATCATTGTTTCTGTTCTCAGTTTAAGAATTCTGACTGCTGACATCATGTTCTCACTTTAGCCAATGGAAGAGTGTCACAGCACAATTACTACTGGTCCATCATATGACTGAATAATTGTCTGTCTTGCATTGCTAGAGTTCACTTCTAGCAATGCAGTAGTATATACTGTATGATTTATGTTTAAATGTCTGCTTGTATTACACCAACCTACAGCACAATTAGCGGAAAAAAGCATAATCCGTGGAGTCCCATGTGTGGTTGTGTGACTGTTTTAAACTTGAAGGGTATCCTTCCAGGAAGTCAAAACTTATCCTTAGAGTACAACCTTGGAAAATGGCATTGCAAAATCAATTCAGAGCCAATTCAAGTACAGATAAAAAGCCAAATTTCAGTGCTACAGGAAAAAAATATAGTTGTGTCAAATGATGGATAATCTTTTGTGAAGGATAATGTACACATTAGTTCTAATAGTTCTTTCTCCTAAATTTAGTCCCTAGTTCAAACCCCACAGCACACAACATTGTCCAGACAAAAGCAATGGGATAGTACACCGGATTTCAATATTCTCCAAAATAAAGGGTTGTATGGTTGTAAAGTACCTGCTGGCCAGCTAGCTTGTGTAGGGGAAATACCTCCTATAACTTGTCATCTGTTTGGCTCCCTCTCTAAGAGTTTACTGGAAGAAAATTCTCAAAATGATGTTAACAATGATAAGCCATGCAGGGTAAAGAGTGCAGGCATAAATAGAGTAAGAATGTTGCATGTAATTGATTCTACTCTGCAATTAGTGGCACTTAAGCCTTCCCCAACAGATCAAGTAGAATTTTGGAAACTATTAAGGGCTATTCAAAATCTTTTGTAAATATGAATGACTTGCATACCATGACAGGGCAACTTTCTAAGCAAAAATTGAGTGCTACTTATACCAGCTTTGCAGAAGTCAAAACTAGTCCCCAACTTTCTCCTCTAATACAGAGAATTGAAATAAATGATCTTGAAAAAGCAAAGAATGACATGAAAGATGAGTCTGCATTAGAGGAAAAAATTCTTCCAGGCATTATGAACATTAAAAATTTGTAGCTTACATTGGATACCCTTGTTTTGAATATGTCAAATGGCATCGATAGAGCCGATTTAACACCATGTACAAATTCCCATACAGAAATGCATAATATTAACAGTGCATGTGCTTATAATGCAATTATGACCAACCAGTACAAACCCTATAATCCTAATTTGTCTGCTATTTGGTCATTACTATCTGAATCCTAAAATGCGGAAGTACCCAAAATCCAAATTGGCCCTGATTTATTTCCCTTTCAAGATGGAGCATTTGGATTTCAACTTAAAAAAAATATACATGACCATTTTAGCTCAGAAACAGATATACAAACTTGTGCAACTACAATTTGAATTCTAAATAATACCACGGATATTATCAACCAGAACGTTTAGAATTGCTATTTAAACTCATATTCAGAGCTTTTGTACAATTGAGGCTACTTAGAAAAATGGCTTGAAGTTTTGAAACACTTGAGAAATTAAGAAAATATGAAAAAATGTAGTAGTTTTACCATTGGTGATGGGAAGTTGATTCTTAGCTGGAAAATGTGCAACAAATTCAAAAAGGAAAATAACAGGAAATGTTCTGATTGTGTTAGTTTGGTGTTTTGGTGTGTTATTTTCAACCTTTCAGTGAGGTATGTTAGAAAAAATCTTTATTTTTTTATGGGTATTAAGTTTCACCTTGAGAATATTTTGTTCTGTGCTAAGATTTGAATTTTGAGGACAGCATCTTATCCATTGACTATTTAAATCAGTTTTTACGAATATATTCTGATACAATGCTTGATACCATTTGAAAGGCTACCTATCTAAATTCATATCTGCAGTCTACTATATTTCAAAGATTTACATATGCACACTGCAAAATGTGGAATTAATGCATACATATTGAAGCTATTTTTCATATCATGATTATGACATTATCACATTTTTTAAAAGATATCAACATCAGGTCAATAGCATTTTGTGGATTTTTTTCTCTTCAAAGTAATCATTTTAATAGTGTCAAGACTTGCAAAAGAAAAGGAAAGGATCAAAGAAACAAGATCAAAACAAGGAAGATGGATAACAGCAAGAGAGAGAACCAGAGAAATAATGCAAGTGTATTGACTTACGTGTAAATGTGAATGTGAATGTGTTTCCACTAATGACAAGAAAATAGGAAGATGAAATGTAAAAGAATAATTGATGACCAGCATGAACTTGATGATTAGCCTCATTCCCATTCACTGATTTGTGGAGAGTCATCAAGAATGAGAACAAATTCCCATTGACTGATCGGTGAAGAGTCATCAGAATAATTTCCCATTGGCTAATCTGTGAAAGGTCATCAAAGTAAGAATGGAACAAAGTCCCCATTGGCTGCTTTTGTGAAGAGTCATCAGAATATATGAAACAGAACATGAAGTATAGAATATTCTGGAACATGCGGATTTAAGGCATTGTAGTCCTAACAGATAGATTGCTTCTAATAGCATATTAAAGTACTGGATAAGGCTGGGGTGCCATTATACTATTTTAACAGATGCAAAATGTACGCATGATTAACGTTTGAAAGTTACACTAGATAGTATGCCTAGCCATAGATTCTATAATAATACTTATGATACTGATTGACAAAGTTAACTTTTTTTCAGCATTATTTTATAGAGGTTTAGCTGTCATTGAAAATGCACTCAACAAAAATCTAAGTTTTTTCTTTTTCTTAGAAGAATAGAAACTTTTTGTCCCAAGTACTTTCACAAGGGTCATGCTATGAACATGGAAAGCTGATTTTCAAAGTATTCTACATGTTCAACAGGTTGTGAGTGTGAATGTATCACATTTGCCAAAAATGATACAGATACTGTTCTTTCTGGAAGTTAAGTTTAAGTTACATGTTGATTCATACATATATATAATAATGTATATGCAAATATATCTGATACTAGAGATAACCAATTCAAGTGAGACCAGCTGCCAGCAAGTGCAAACATAGCACCTGCTATTGCAGTGCCTTGTAGTAATGTTGAAATTTTTGCAGAAAAATATGCAACAATGATATACTACCAAAATCTAATACGCTAGTACCTCAAATGAAAAATTAAGGTTTGAATATTACCTCTAATTGGCTATTTTTATATCTGGAACTATGCACGTTGAGACAATGGAATTTAACCAAGTTTGGTGGTTGCATAAGTAACCCAGAAAGTAGTTATGTAAAATTGTATATTAGCACAAACTGGCATCATCTATTCTGATAATTTTTACATGACCGTAAGCATTTGAAGTAGATTTGCTATTTGTTTTGGATTGCTTCTTAGCAAACTTTTTAGCTCTGCATATGCATGCAGCCATAGATAATTCTGCATGTTCAATTTACCAAGATTTTAAGATTGCAGCATGCTTGTATCCTAGAATAGTTTTAATACAGTAATATTGATTTTTATGTACATTTACTAGGATGCTATCAAATTACTGCACACAGTGTTGCACATCCTAGCAAGACATTAATTTGTGGCTAACTCTCAGGCAACATGAACCTTTTGGTTGTGGTGATTATATCTTATTAGCATAAATCTGCTAAGGCTTTATGACAGTCTGAATTATTTCAAAGGCAGATGGATTATTCCTAGAAGCAGCATAAAGGGTGAATACATTGAATGCTTTCCTAATGCTCCTTTCTGTGTCACTCTTTTGGTATTGACTCAACTACAAGTTCAAAATATTGGTATATATATAAATATATATGTATATATGTAGCTGCACTTTTTCTTGGAGCCCCTTCACTTGGATTTGTCATGAATTAGAAAGAATATCAGGAATAAACTTGTTTTATGAATAAAATCTTTTTCTACTTACTGCTGCAGGTATTCCTCTTTGAAATTTTATTGAGTGTGTCTAGCCATATTCTCAAAAGTATCTAGACATATTATCAAAGTGTCCAATCACATATTTCTGACTTAGGTAATGTTGTGTTGGAGAAGTGTAGTCACTTCATGTAACACAGGTCAAGATATAAATGCGTATTTAAACTATCACTCTCTTGCATAGTTTGCCTGTCTTGCCATACATCACAACAGTTTATAAGAAGTAAATCATCATTAATTTGGCACTCACTGTTTCTCTGCAGCATTCTGTTCTGTCCTTTGCTTTTCCAGTTCCTTCACTTGTCCTGCCTCACTTCTTAGCATTTTTTCTTAGTATGTCCTGTCTCAACAACTTATTGAGCACCATTTTATAAATCCTACTATCATTGATCATGGCTACTTTAAACTTATAATCACAACAAATCAATTTAATACTTGCATAGTTTCAGGAAAATCAGCAGCAGATTCAGCAGCTGAAATCAACTCTTGTAGATCAAACGGTTTTCCAGCCAATCTAACAAAGATCACAAAAACCAGCACCATTCAATCACAAACCACAAGTTGCCAATCCAGACCCGTACCAAGGCAACAAGTCTAAGACTGAACCATTTCTTATGCAACTTAATGTCTACTTCAAATTACAACATTCTCATTTCTCAGATGACAGGTCAAAGGTTCTCTTTGCTCTTAACAGTACAAAGGGAATGGCCTTTGACTGAGCAGTTCCTTACCTCCACGCTAAACACAAAATACTTCAAAACTATGATATATTCACCACCAGTTTCCGTATAACATTTGAAAATGTCAACTGTCAAAAACAAGCTGAGAGAGAGAGAGCTGTTAATGTTAAAATAGGGCACCCATTTGGCCATAGAATACATAGCCAACTTCCAGTGCCTAAGCCGTAAAACATGATGGACCGACTCGATGCCCCTCTGTGCCATGTTTGACAAAGGATATGACAAGAAGATTAAGCAAGCTTTATGTAACTTTCAGTGCCATACAACACTCCAAGACTATTTTTGCATTGTAGCTGACCTTTACAACTGCCATGTTGAGTTCTGCCAGGAGCTTAATGCAGGAGGTTCTTGGATACACTCCTCTCCAGTTCTTCATCACTCAGTACCAGCTGCTCAGGATTGCATTGCAAATATGGTTATTGGTGTTAGGTAATGCTGTGGACCTTTGACAACAAACAAGCCCCAATGCCGTATGGACAATAATCTGTGATTGTACTGTGGGCAGGAAGGGCACATTGTTTGAACATGTCCCAGTATAAGGAGGCATTGGATGCAATTACCACATAAAAATTTGCTAGGAACAACAAAACTGGATGGCATCAAGCATCCGTACCTCCATGTAGAGCTTCTACTATCCGGTAAGCCTGTATTGTCTACAAATGCTTTAGTGGATTCTGGCACTGATAAATCACTAGTAAGTCAACACTTAATACACTCATATAACATTACCCCGCAAACCCTAACCCAAGATCTACATTTTGAGAATATTGAAGGTAGTCCACTATCCTCGGGTAGCATTACTCTCTATGTATTACTCACTTCAAAACATGATTCACTCATTTTCAGTCACACTTTCTATGTGTTGCCTTCTCTTGTTACACCTATGGTCTTTAGAATTGATTGGCTGGTGTCAGGCACACGCCAAGCAAAGACGAGAAGTAGAATCAATGGTTAGAAACTTGCAAAGGCTTATCCAATGCAGAACAAAGATCAGAGACTAATACTAGGTAATCAGGCAACAAGAGATTAAGCACGGAAGTGTGTACTTTATTATAGATGTTTTTGACACTGAGCATCGAAAATAAAATGTAACATCAACAACCGGCTAATACCGGACACATGTAATTAGCAGTTACCAAACTACAAAATAATATACATATGCACTTGAATCTCTAGTATGAATCCTTAAGTATCGTCAATACAAATGAACTATGCATCAGTTATGTACGCGCAATTATAACTGGTCAGGTCCTAACAGCGGGTCAAGTTCAACCCAATCATGAATTGGGCCACCTTGGTAATGCTAGGAAAATACAAACACAACAACTAACAAAAAAGCAGAAATAGTATTTGATGTTAACCTACATGTGTTGCTGAAAGTGAGATAACTCTTACAACACAAAAAATAGTAGCATGAAGAACGGGGTTCAGTTCTCTGATGTATCTTGGAACCAAAACTAAAACCAAACTGAAACCAAGCTGAAACCAAGCTGAAACCAAACTGAAACCAAACTAAAGCCAAACTGAAACCGAAGTGAAATCAATATCAAAACATCAACAAATTATACCGCAGCTATAGAATAGAACTAACTCCCTTAGGTGTTAATTCCTAACAGGTAACTACATTGCAATGGCCTTCTACTCCTGTAATCTGCAATGGCACTACCCACACAACAAGCAAAGATATATTGGACCCTTTATCCTCTAATGACCTTGAAGACATTGTTATACCAGTAGAATCCAAACTAGTAATTGACTCTGCACTCATACCTATAGCATATTGTCAATTCACTTCTGTATTCTCCTCCAAGTTGGCCAATATGCTACTGAACTACCATAAATTCAACATTGGCATTGGCATTTGGGATGAAGCAAAAGTACCCTGGGGCCCTATTTACCCTCTATCCAACCTAGAATTGAAAATCCTACGTATCTACTTGGATGGACAGCTGACTAAAGGTTTTATCCAACCCTTAAAATCTTTAATGGGTGCACCCTTTTTTTTGTCAAGAAGAGTGGCAAGCTTTGTCCTGTAGTTGACTACCATGGCTTCAATGCAGTTACGGTTAAGAGTAAATACCAGCTATCACTCATCAATGAGATGCTGCATTGCTTTTCAAAAGCAAAAATCTACACAAAATTGATTTGCGTGGGGCCTACTACTTGGTACATATTTGCAAAGGTGACAAGTGGAAGACTGCATTTCAATGTAGGTTTAACCATTTTAAGTATGTGATTATGCCTTTTGGCTTAACTAATGCACCTGCAGTTTTTCAACATCTCATGAATGAAATTTCCTTTTACTTGGATGTCATGACGTACAACAAAACAGTCGAAAATGTAAGAGAATAACAACTCAATTATACATTATATCTCAACATGCATCGTGAAAAGTGATTTCACTTCTTCAACACAACATTAGCATTTCAAGAACTATTGTGTGACTAGACAATTTTGAGAATGTGACTAGCATAAAAAATAGAATGTTCTCAAAAGGAATATCTACAGCTACAAGTAAAAAAGGAATTAACTCATGATACAAGTTAATTCCTAACATTGGATCTTTTTTATGTTATTTACCTAGATGACATTTTCATTTACACTGAAAACCTAGAATAACATACTAAGCATGTATCTCCTGTATTTGAGCATCTTTGGGACAACTGCTTGTATGTAGAATTAGAAAATGCACCTTTTCAGTACCATCAATTGACTTCCTTGAATACATAATCTCAATTTCTAGTATTGGCGTTGACCCAAATAAGATCACCAGTATAACTTCATGGTCAGCCCCTAAAACGGTCAAAAGTTTGCAGTCATTTTTGAGTTTTGCCAATTTTTATTGCATGTTCATTGCAAATTACTCTGACATTATTGCTCCAATGCTTTTCCTGTTGAAGAAAGGGACAAAATTCAACTGGAACCCAGTCTGCCAGAAAGCTTTTGAAAATTTTCAGTCTCAGTTTAGTCCAGCCCTGATACTCCATCACCCTGACACTTCCTGCTAGGAATTAACTTCCTAAAGTACTATTTCTGTTTGTAGCTGCGGTACGATTCAGAGAGATTTGTGTAATTATACAATTCAAAAGGATTTGTACAATTCTGATTTGAGGAGAGTCACTGCTATGAATGTACCAGACAAGAAGAACACAAAGGCTATACAAGCATGGTAACATTATACAATCATAATTTGTGTTGCTGAGAGTGAATAAGAAACACACTCATCAACACAACAAACATGGTCTCGACGCCAATCCATCTGGAGAGTCACAAAATGATGCAGCTAAAATGGAACAACTCTTAAGAGAGTAATTCCCTTAAGAACTAATTGTTGTAAACAAATTAGTTCCAAACAGTCACTTTGGTTGAAGTTCAAGGAGAGTCATACATTTACCAGCTTACATATATTTTGCTGTGTTGATAGAATGTTCTCACTTCTATCAACACAAATATTTGAATGCAACATATATATACCAATTACTGTCCGTTTCTTTTTGTGTTTGAACTACGGCGTTCCTAATACTTCCAAGCCATATATAGTTGAAGCAAACACATTCAATTTTGCTATTGGTAGAATTCTATTGCAGGATATTGATGGCAAGATTCATCCTACTGTATATTACTCACAAAAACTTTCTGTACCAGAGATTAACTTCAAAGTGCATGATAAGGAGCTGCTGACAACTGTTGTATGCTTTCAGCAATGGCAATTATTTCTGCTCAGCAGCATTGAATGAGTCAAAGTACATATAGATCATTGCAATCTACTATATTTCTCTGATTCAAAATGGTTAAACCGTTGACAAGCATGCTGGTCCCTTTTTCTATGTGACTTTGATTTCCAGACCATCTTTTGACCAGACCAAGAAGGGGAAAAGCCAGATGCACTGAGCTGCTGACAAGATTATCATCTTCACAACTTGGATGAGTGAGTCACAAATCAACATCAAGTACTTCTGAATAAGAATTGTTTTTTTCTAGCCATCACAAGAGAACGTTCTCTTTTGAAATGTATAAACAAAGCCCAGTTGAACGATTAGGAAATTCAAGTCCTCAATGGTACTAAGGGAATTTCTACTAAGGGTGACTGTTTACTGCACTATGGTCAGCTGGTAACTCTCAAGGCTTTATGTCACAAACTATTGCAACCATGTCACCACTCATCACTTGCAGGATATGCAGGTATCCGTAAAATGTTCAAGCTTATTATGATGGAGTTTTGGCGGCCAAGTATGTGGAAATACTGTATGACATACATTAAATCTTGCCATATGTATGGACAAGTAAAAGCATCTCACATGAAACCAGCCAGTTTACTGTATCCTCTACAGTTCTGCCTCAATCTTGGCATTCAGTGGCTAAAGATTTTATTGTGGATCTTCTTCCAGTTCAAGATAAAGGCTCCATATTAGCCATTGTCAATCATTCTAGTAAAGTGAGTAATTTTGCTGCATGTTGTAAGGATATAACTTCACTTGAACTGGTTGACTTCTTTTATTGCATTACATGCTTACATGGTATTCAAATAATTTGTTCACCAATTGGGGATCTGTTTTATCTCCTAATTCTTCTCTACTTCACTATTATTATGAATACAGTAGTCAAGATACAAGAAGTAACAGACAAGAATTGATAGAGATATATTGCATTCAACTATTTGGGTTGATAAAAGTGAGGACATTTGATCAACACAACAAAAATATATGTAAGCTGATTGTTCAAAATATATGACTCTCCTTGAACTTCAATTGATGTGACTTTCCTTAAATCTAGAGTTATACTAATCCTCTTGAATTGTATAGTTGCACAAATCTTTCTGAATTGTACTGCAGCTACAAACAGAATTAGCACTTTAGCAACTTAATTTCTAACAACTATGCAACTATGGTACTGCACAGAATCTTTTGTCTACATACCACCCTTCGTTAGATGGACAGATGGAAAGACTAAACCAAATCCTTCAACAGTATCTATGTATGTATTTCAACTTTGATCAGACAAAATGGCATTAAAAAATTCTGCTTGCAGAATTCTTGAAACTCTCAGTATTATATTGTCATTAGTACAAGTTCCCTTTAAAGCCAACTATGCATTCAATTCTCCAGTTCATTGGTCTATGGAATTACCTTCAGGCTCACTACAAACCCTGCAAAAGTACATATCAGCTTTAAATGATACCATTCAAACTCTTTGCAAAGCGGTCAAAAAGACTCAGCTTTTAACTAAGAGTTTTGCTGACATTGAGTGTTGTCATGTAGAACATGAAGAGGGGGAGATGGTCTTCTCAGATTGATGCTGTGTTAAAACCTTATGACCTTCAATTAAGCTTGATTGAAAAAATTGGATCTTTTTGAATTAATCAGAAGACCAATCCAGTGGCTTACTACTTGCAGTTACCTCATTTAATGAAACAGTTACATAGTGTTTTTCACATTTTGTTATTTACACCCTGTCAAGAGCACCTATTTAAAACCTGCTCAAGCTAAACCACCTCCAGTTATTTTGGATTGTATCAATGGTTATTATAAAGTTGATGACATATTGGATGGCAAGAAGACAAGTGGACATTGGCAATTTCTGGTTTCATGGAAAGGATACTCGGTTAAGGAGTACAGCTGGGAGCCTGAGGAAAACATTGCAAACTGTGACCATTTGTTCTGAGAATTTAAGCAATGGTTTAGTTAAATTTCCAAGTCTGCAGCTTTGGTGGCAACTGTCAGGAATTAACTTGTATTATGAGTCAATTCATTTTTTACTTATAGCTGTGGATGTCCCTATTTGAAACATTCCTTATTTATGTCTAGTCATATTCTCAAAAAGTGGCTAGTCACACAGTAGTTCTCAAATTAGTAAGGTTATGTTGAAGTGTAGCCACTTCTCACAATACAGGTCAAAATATAATGTACATTTGAGCAGCCACTCTCTTGCATTGTATACCTGTCTTGCTGTACATCATGACAATAATTTAAATCTGTTGATGAAACTACAGTTTTTGGTATTGTATGTAAGTGAAAATATCTGCACATGTATGTACAATCATATATGCCCGTGTGCATTTGTATGTATGGACATACATGTACATGTATGTTTATACATACACTCATGTGGGTGTGTATAAAAGTATTTGTACAGATACACATATATCCCTACACATGTACAAGTATGTTTATTTTCAGTAATCTGTGTACATGTTACAAAGGTTAGGTTAAAGTTAAAGGACTATTATGAATGCAGTAGACAAGGTGGTAACAAGAAGGACACAACAACTATAAAAGCATGGTAACATTATACAAACATAATTTGTGTTGCTGAGAGTAAATAAGAAACACACTCAGCAACACAACAAACA
>JAULBW010005766.1:0-18329 GCA_032358265.1 Vaucheria bursata | reverse complement strand
GAGGTATTATGACACAGAACATGCGTAGGTGGAAAATGAGTGAAGAAGTTTCCACAGAACCATAAGAAGTATGACACGTGGCAAATTGTAGAGGTACAGAGCAAATGAGTCCATAAAGGATTGAGACAAAGGTGTTGGCATAAAGGGTTTGGTATTAAATGCGCAAATAGGATAAAAGGTGCAAATAGGTAAAAGAGGCAAAAGGTGAGAGAAAGTGTGGGCAAAATATAGGTAAACATAGACAAGCGTTGATGAACATAGTTGAGCAGTTATGCTGTAACAATTTAAAGAGATGGCAAGACCGGTAAATATCCTGACAGCATTGTAAAACAAAAGGATGTGCTACAAGCATTCCAAGAAAAGGTATGAGAGTATACTATATATTTGGCACTATAAATTCTCAGATAATACAGTTCATTATTTTCCTTGAGGATTATTACTTTTTAGGATAATTGCTAGTGTGCCAACAAAGTAATATTTTCTCCAGACCAGATGGTAAGCTAATACCAAAGTAGTACCTGAGTAGTACGGTAGCAGCTAGCCAGGCAGCAGGGTAGCTCAAAAATACTTAATGATTTTTGCAGTAGGGCTAGCTCTAGATTCGGTAATACCCAGAGTAGCAGGGCTATATACCTTGGATACTAGTATGGGAGCAAATAAGAATATTGATCTATGTAAGTATGCTCACTAAATACACTATATTTCATCTGTTTTAGTTGCTACTAAGTATACATGAACTTGTTTTGAAAGTAGATCATTGGAGAGTAATAACTAGTCATTTGCAAACCTTTGAAGTAAATTTGGATGAATTTTTGTAATGAAATTTAAAGAATCACCATGTGAATAATGCGTTTTTACTATTTAAGATGTAGTAAACAAATACACCAAGTGATGCTTGGTACAATTTTGGCAAGGTGAAAATTGTTGTTGCATGGATAAATTTTTTTGAACAATTATTCTTATTTTGTCAAATTATAGTTACAGTGGTACCTGCCAAGTTGAGTAGTCCTTAGTAGATGCCAAATTGTTCTGTTTAAGCAGGTATTTAAGTTGAAGAAATTTTTAATCAGTTATTAATTTTTTTCTTTAATGAGTGAAAAGTTGTTGATCAGTTTTAAATATATTTTATGTACATGTATCTCTAAGGATTACCAAGTTTTTCTATTGATCTTTATTATTTTTTATGTAATCAGAAATAGAAACCAGTTTGATGCACAATCCCTATCTTACTTCTAAAAGTATTAAATGCGTCAATCAATTCAGTATCCTGACAGTAATATCTCTATATTATGTTGAGGTGAGCTTTCAGCACTTATCAAGTAACTGGTTCTTCTTCAGCTTCATCAGACTCATCTTGCATATGAAATTTTCCATTAAGATCAAATTCCTTCATTTCCGCACAGGGTAGCACTTGAGGCGTGTAGACTTTTTTTAAGAAAGTGCCTGTGTTAAAATTGAAACTTATCTCTGCGAGTCTTGCGTCAAATAACGTTTACATGCAGCTTCGAAACAAGATGAATTTATTCATATAACTTTTCTAGAGCATAAAAAAATTGAACCGATTATTAAAATTTTTGTGAATGTGTTTATTTTAGAGAGGTTCATCAGAACTAAATAGTGAGCGCATGATCTAATAACATTCTGCTGAGAGGTGTTCGGATTAAAAAAGTGTTCGATTTAGCAGGTTTCAGTGTAAAATATGATATTTATCACAATCATCAGAACTTATCACGGAAAGTATTATGGAATTGAATCAAGTAACCGTATTAGATGAAATCCCGAGGACTAAATCGGAAGATAGTGAATCTTCGAGTGAGGATGATGATTGGGGTGATTTTGATGCAGCCCCAGATATTCATTCTGCTTTAGATCGCACGAATAATACTGTTTTTGATGCGACTATCACTCAGACACTGAGAAAAGATAGTAAACTATCCGATTCGGATCATGAAACTGAAGTATTGAAAAAGGATTATATACTATCTGATTCGGTTTATGCGAAGGAGGAGCTGGTTAAAAATCATGAGAATGAAGTTTCTCAACAGTTAAATCAGAAAAATGTCAGCATGAATTCAAGCCATAAAGATATTGCATGGGATGATGTCGATAATATAAAAAATGTTTATATTCAAAATGCTGTTCAGGTATTGATTCATATTTCTTCACTAAGTTGCATTTATAGTTTTTAACTTTGGAATAATTGAGCTTGGACTCATTTTTAGGAATTAATTCTGATAATATATTTTGCTTTGTAGGTTTTCAATTCATTTTGCCATTTTTCGGGGGAATGCGCCAATTTATATTCAGTAGAATTGCCATTCAATAATGATTTTTCAATTTTCTCCAATCCTATTTCTGACTTATCGAACACATATGAGCTGTGTGAATGGGGCCGTATAATAATTATTGACTCAATTCAACCTCTAAGTGATTCCGGACCAGTAAATGACGAAGAAATGGATGAATTTCCATGTTTACTTAGGAAAATAAATGACCACCGATCGCATTTAAATGGAGGAAATGAGATTGAAGTTGATTTTCCAGAAGAAGAGATATATTCGAATAGAGGTTAGCATATTTTCTTTTTTTGTGACTATATTTATTGGTCCATGGCCATTAAAAAGTTGCAGAATTGTAACATTCAGAGTTGCTTGAATTGCATGGATTAGTTGTTGTACAACAACCTTTAAGCCACTAAAATATATCATTTGAATTAGTTCATACCCAATCCTGTTTTAAATATATGCCTAATTCCTATTATGGCATTATTTTTTTGTCATTTATAGACTGCACATTAAATATGAAATTTACTCTGCATCATGTTTCAATTTTCGTTGTAGAAAGGCGACCAACATCAGTATCGGATTCTATGCTTGGCAAACTAGAATCAAATTCAACCATACAAAAGAAAGAACATGCAACATTGCAAACAGCAATTAGTGACACTACAGGTAGTTTATTATGGCAATGATTAATTCTTTGGTTCATGAAATTTATGGAATAGTTGACTAAATCAGTTTTGGCGCTTCATTATTTACATGCTTTATTTTAAAGATAATTACAAGAGCTAATCATGATTATATTTGAATATTTTTGTCATATTTGTAAGGGTTGCCATCGCCTGAAATTGAATCTAAAGTTCAACCACCTCAAGCTCGGGCTGTCGAACTGCTAAAATCTGCGGCTACCAGGGCAAGATATGCTCTTTTTCCAGTATCAGCTCCAGCATCAAATGATGCCACTCCATTTACTTTTAACACCAAAGAGTGGGATTGGGGATCTCTCATTGGAGAAAAAACCCAGGATAATGCAGGTATGAGCTGTTTTGTTTAGCACTTGGAACTACACCACTATTCACTCAAGTTAATAAATTACTAGGTGACAGAAAGGTTGAAGCCGATCTTTTGCAATCGGCACTTGCTAGTGTAGGACTTTCTACTATTTTACCAAGCACAAGGTAAGCATCTTAATGTCATTGCAATAAATAAGTAATTCATTTCATACTGGATTTTATTTTTTTGAGTTTTTATTCGTATTGTTTTAGGACCACATTAGGAGAAATAGATGAAGCATTGCCTGCACCACCAAAAAATGACAATCCAAATCTGAGCATACAAGTTGAACAAAGCAGTTTGTGGTCCGTAGATGCTTTACAAATTTTGAACGAGGTGCCAGATCTTACTTTTATGCTCAACGATCACATACAAGTTATATCGCCACAGTCTGCACTTTTAGATGTTGAATGATAAGTTAATAAATATTGATGGAATAGCTGAGTATATTTTGAATTTTATCAGTAGTTAAATATGAAGGATCAATGTTAAGTTGTAAAGCATAGCTGACATTGTGTAATTTCTTTTGCTTCAGCGCATTCATAATATTGTCATTGTTTTGGATTATGCTTTTATATTATTTTGCTTGTGCTATTTAAAGTCAAATATCTGCACAGTCTTTCTATTTGTTAACAACGATTTCACAAAGTATAGATTTAATAATAGCAGTACAAATATCTGTCAAATCTAGGAATATATTATTAGGAAGGTTAATTATCTTATAGAAATGCTTGATCAAAATTAATCGATTTCATTTTACAACTAAAATCGAACAAGCATATTTCTAAAGGTAAAGCTAGTTCTTCAAAAAAATTATCATCTTTCGCTGTTAGATTTATGTTGCTGCAATAGAGTATGGCGATTGAGTGATAGTTGGTAAACAGAAAAAAGCATTGCAACATTTTTGTTAGATGTATTTTTTGAGGTGAAGTTGCTACAATATTTGAATAATTTTTATACAAAAAAATATTTGGTGATACCCAGATCTCTTTCCTCTTGTTAAGATTCCAAGCTGGATTGTCATTATTTGCACAAATAAAAATTACTTGCACAGGCATAAGTTGGTATATAAAGGTATCGCATGAAAATATAAGGGCGATATCATGTATATTTCTAGAAGTGCACATTATATCATGCGCAACTCCATACTGCTAAGACTGTGCAACGTATCTGATGGAAGCTTACGGCCTAATAGAGCAGAGAAATGAACAAGCAATTGAGCTCGATGCTTCAACTCAGCCATCTGTTAGAAAAAAAATAAGAATAATGGCAATCCAACATGAGAACTACATCTGTTGATATTTATAAGTGTAACACTCGCCTGACTTGTTACTCTTGAAGTTGGCATAGGTAAACCATTAACATTAACTCCTCTTAATCTCTCTGATAGTTCCATGAATTGTCGACACAGACACTGCATTGCTGATATCAGAACCTGCTCAATTTTTACACAGTGCAAATCGAATTCATTAGGTGTGGGTATATACAAGAAAAACCATCATGTACATAAAATGACATGGAGAAAATCGATTTCATCACTTCCTATTATATAGATTATGTCTACATTCTACATAGACTGCTAGAAAAAAATTTACCTATTATAATACTTCACCGTTTGAAATCAATTTCACATGAAAAATATTTTGCCAGCCTCATATTTTCAGATTTGTACACTAAATGAAGACAATGAATACAGTTAAGAAGAATAAGAAAATTACCTTTGAATATTTTGCCTTCATTCCATGAGGAATCTTTTCAAACATTTCAAGTTTATCTGGTACCTCTATTTCCGTTGTTGGAATTAGCTTTGAACTATCCAATTCTCTCATTGCCTATACAAATATCACTTCTAAAAATTAACCGGATAGCATATATGTCTTTACGCATACCTCTGCTTCTTTTCCTTTTTGCTGAGTGAGCGTAAAAAAGTGCGATAGATGCGTAAGACATTCAAGCAGTTGCTGCTGAAACTGCTGAGGATCCATTTTACGTATCTGACGATCAATAGAATAGATATGAATATAAATCCAAAAAGTATCAATACTACATTACCATAATGGTATCTATTAGCACTCTAATTAGGTTAAATAATTTTCAGCTCATATCATGTGCACCTACCTTCTCTTGAACAAATGCATTACTATCAATGCCAAAGTGCGTTTTACGAATGTCTTGAATTCGACGAATACTCTCTTCACGATCCCTTTTGCCATCATCAGTAGGAGGTAGCGTGAGACTCTATGACAATAATAATATAATATCTAGGAATAAGCGACAGATAAATCGTTTATTGATGTTACTGAAATTAACTTATGTTACCTGAACAAGTTTTATATTTAATAGCTTCAGTACTTCAAAAAAATCACCAGCAAGGCCAAACAGGGAGATAGCATCATCAATTGAACCCTTTTCCAGAGCTATTTTACCAGCTTGAAATAATATTTCATCTACCTACAAATTGTGTAACACACATCAGAAAAGTGAATTGGACATTACATCTGTTCTTAAACATGCCAAATAGCAAAATCTCATAGAATTAAGTGAACTATCCAGTATACAGATACACAATGATTTTACCTCTGAACGAGAAACTAGCTCACTGAGAATTCCCTCTGTGACTCTGCGTCCATCACGTCCAACCTCTCCAACTAGCATACCATATTCTTTTGAAAGCACAAGAAAACTAGCAGCTTCATTCTAAATTTCGGGAAAAAGTATGAATCATACATTTACTTGTTTACTATTAATTTTTAAGTAGGAATGAAAAATATAATTTTAAGTGTTAACCTAGTATAAATATATATATATATATATATATGATGCATTTTTACTAATTTTGGTAGATCAGATAATTCTCAATAATATATAATCAGAAATATATATCAGGAAAATACAAATAAAAAACCTGGAACATGATATTTCTAGCCGTTTCCCTATCTCTTCCTTTTATCCGATACAAGTATTCCAATACCGTCTGCAGGAATGATTCATAGAGAATGCAACATTTTAAAATATAAAAATAAAGCGTACAAAATGAACACGTACGAATAGCTAAGGTATTAGAGGTAATTATGAGACAAACGTTTTTTTAATGTACATATTAGTTTTCTAGTTTTCTTTCTTTGAGCAAGCAATATAAAAAGTAGAATTATTCATTCTTAAAATCTTGAATCTTTAAATGATATTGATTATTTTCTTACCCCAGTTTCAGAATGAATAAGCAGCCTAATATATATCAGAATAATTGCAATCAGAAGCCTATTGCTAACACTCTCTTCGTTCAATTTGTCCTCCAATAAGTTCTCTTCAGGAAGAGGCTGCCAAATCGAAACAACGATAAATTGTAACTAGTCGGAATGACAAGTAAATAATAAGACGACAAAAAATTTCACCTCATTTGAATCTATAACTTTAGCAGTATCTTGGACCAGATATCCTTTTGATGCAAGAGCTATAGCTACATGAACAGCAGCAACGGTCTGAATACGATTAAAAAAATAAGTTTACAGATACATGTTAAATGAGAAATACTTCACATATTAAATAGCGCTCAATGTATCAAATTAATTCAGCAGAAGTTGGCATATTCAATATACAAATTTATAGATTAGGAAATAACCATAAAGATTAAATGAATTATAGAAAAAAGGTCTAAATAACTTATATGAAACAGATCAGAGTACCAGTCTTATATAAAATACGTACGTTAAAAATATCATACCTGTCCAGCAAGACTAAGATATCTAATTGCCTCTCCAAAAAGCTGACACATGAAGAGTATGGATGCATATAGATAAGGGGTATTGCCTTCCCTATCAAAGTGAGTAGGACCATACTTACATGTAACTTCTTCTTGAAGATGCGTCAAGTTAAACTCAGATGAATCCTTATCCGTTGTGTTACAGAATTTGAGCTTAAACCACATGTAGTCTTCTATAGTCCCAAGGAGAGTCTGGTTGTGATAGGAATAGTACATTTATCTGCAAGATAATTGAGCGTATACAAATATATTGATAACATTAAAAACATTAACTTTTACCTGGGTACTACCGACATCTCCAATAAGCAATATATTTATGACAAGATGTTTGAATGGGTTAGGTTCAGGATTTGCTTCCATTTCACCAATGTCATTGCTTCTTCGTGCATGCAGATACGCAGCTAAATTTCCATCCATATAATTGTACGAGTGTCTAAAATTTTCAACATTTATAAGATTTATGGCCATTCTTTGCTTGCAGCACGACACGGATAAATTTCAACGGCAATTATTTAAACAAAAAAAATGAGAGAACACTTGCATTAGCTTTTCCATAGCTTCATCACGATCATCATCAGCATTTAAAACATGTATCACATCGTCCAAATCACGCTCATTTATACCCTAGCATTCAAGTTCATATAAAAATTAGGGTATTATATGATAGACCATTGGAGTAGGCATTAAACTTATATCGTGTAATGCTGGAAATAATGAATGCACTTTAATGAATAAAATAATAATATGGTTACGCTCTAATGTGAACATGGATAGCATGAATTAGTTGTACCTCTGCAATAGCATCCTCACAGAGTTTAATAGCCTGAAAAAACAATGAAGTACTTTTTATGGTTCATTCCAAATGATGAGCTAAATAATCATCAATAAAAAAACATGTACACTTACATTCTCGGTACTTCCACATCTCAGAGAGTAATAAATCTGAGGCCATAAAGGAACCCCCTTATATTTAGGATTCAAAGATGATTGAGACAGTATATTCTGTGAAGCTTCTAATTGAACAAATGCTGAAATCTTGATGCTTAGAGAAGATTTTCCTACATAAGTATCTAACAGACAAAAAAAACATTTAACATGTAAACATACATTTCAGAAGAAAAGAAAAGAAATAAAGCAACTAGAATCAAAGTTTCAAACTAAAACAAGATAAATGTGCAATTTAAAAAAATTAAATTCATACCATAATAAGAAAAAGCTATCACCTGATGCTAGTTTCGGTTGTTCTCCTCTAACTCTTGAGGCCTCGAGTCTGTGCTCAATAACACTGCTGAAAACATCTTCTAAATATTTTATAGCCCCAGAAATCCAGTATTGCTCTCTTAACACATCAACATCCGAATACTGGATATCATTCACATTATTACCCTGTCAGTCACACAACAAATTTCACATTTAAAAAATTAATAAGCATGAAAACAGATATTTTTAAACATGAGAGAATTTCAATAGCTTTTGAACTAAAAAACATTCAAAAATAATCAGTAAATAACTAATCATGAACTTTAGCCCTAGCACAAAAATCGATGTATGAATCTTTTATTCATGCATAAATACTTTGGTAAGGCATTATTTTTCGCATACAAAAGTAATCCAGTAAAAAATTCAAATTTATATAAAATGGGTTGATATGAACGTACTTCGAGCATACTTATTAGTAAATCCCATAAGCGTGAGAATGCAACTGCTGATCCCCCCTGCATTTGAGGTTTTACTAACATCTGAGAAGCTGCCTTAAATTCTTGAAGTACAGGGAATGGCCTAGCAATTAAATTATCACAATAAAACTGCAGGAATACATATATATATATATATATTAATAAAGGCATAAAATTACCTTGCGGGATCCTTGCTTCTGTTTAGTCTTTGGACCACATGCGCATAAATTTGCCTCTAAATGCCAAATAGAAATTGTTTAAGACATGGAATACTGATAGATATAATTTAGTGGGTAAATAGCATTTTCATACCAACTTAAATATTCCGATAGTTGGTGAATGAAAATACAATATGACTAACCTCAAATGCAAGTCCAGATTGCGGTGTTGGAGGAATAATTAGACCCTTTTTCAATTTTTCTGAAGTCGGCGAAAATCGAGTAGCCACTGTAATCTTGTCCAACTGAAGTACCATACAGTTATAAAAATTACATACAATTGGATCATGCATTATGATTAAAAAATGCAAGATAATAGACATAGAACTTTACCTTGGCATCGTTTGACAATTCCATATCAGCAGGATACTCTTTCATGCTACAAACTTCTCTCATAATTCGTGCCTTTTCCTTTAAAAATAGAAAATCATACGTTAAATAATCATTGAAGAATGACATGAGCAGATTCAATCCTGACAACAATTAATAAACGATGCACCTTTTCCCATGATGAGCGTTCCAGTAATCGTCTACGTTCTTGGACATTTCTATTTGCAGATTCCTATAACATTCAATGCATAAGGCTACATAAAGAATGCCCACAACTCATATAAGCAAGTGTAACATATAAACTTACCAGTGTATCATTCAATAAAGATGCAGATATTAGGTTCTCTCGGCGCAAAATAAAATTCTCGACATTATCATCCTTTTCAGAAAGGGTTGGTTCTTCCCGAATCTAATGTAAAAACATGCAAAAAGATTAATCAAATGATAACTTTTTGCAAATATAATCAATTCGAGAGTTAGACAAGATAAAGGTCATCTACAGATATTGATTGAAATTATACTTTAGCAAGGTCAGAAACTGTACCTACAGTCAAGCAACTTAAATAATTTTCAACTGACATAAATGCGCTATGTGCACAAACATTTTCCCACTGAAAGGTACTACAATTCTTAAGTTCAACTATTACACATAATCTATAAAACTGAAAGTATTACTAGAGAGAAATAAAATAATGCTTGAACGTTATACTATTAGTGTGTACATTGCAGCATCATAAATATTGTTTATTTTTTTAATATCTTTAATCTCGAAGCCAACGTATTACAATCATATTTCATCAAAATGGGAGCCAGCGTTGGGTACTACAAAACCTATAGTCAGCTAATTTTCGGGAGCGCAATGTAAGCAATAATGTATATACCAGACAAGTATGAAAAAAATTATTTCATTGTATTATTTCACAAATCAATTCTTATTAATCAGTTTTTCATAATTTTTTGAAAAAATTCAGGTCAAGATTTCAAGATAAAATTTAGAAAAACTATTTTTTATGAAGATAACAAGGCAAAAACAAACTATTCATTTATATTATATGTACACAATATCACCAATGAAAAGTGTACTGTCTCTACATTATAAAATAACAATGTTTTACATTGATAGAATATAGAAGAAATGTCACAGAACAGATTTTTGACATTACCTGAGCTTCTATTTGGTCGAGATCTCTGGACACTGACTGTGGATCGTATCCACCGGATGCAAGCATTCTAAATCCTGAATAATCGTTTACGCCAGTGCGCTGATCTGCACTAGCCATACGCTTGGCCTCCTCCTCCTTTTCACAACGAAATTTCAGAACTTATTCGATGACCATATTGAATGAGAAGATCAACCAAATAATCTTACGATTTCATAAATATTGCGATAGACAAGAGGAATATCATTATTTCTCTTTATTTCAGCTGTGAGACGCTGGCTTTGAGCAAGCAGAGTATTGACATCAACGGTCCTGCCACGTGAAACACTGCCATTCTCACTGTGATACATTTAGCCTTTTTAAGTTTTGGTTGCTTCGGGGAAAAGTTACTTAGTAATACAATGTAATCGATGATAACTAATAAGGATGCATATGCTAAAAAATTTAATTTCAACAAAATACTACCGCGTAAAAGCGATTTAATACTGTGCCATTTTTTGCGTTTAATACGCTAAGGTCTTAATGTTCCAAAACAAAACAAGCTATTTATCCTAGACCTTAAATTTTAGTATTATTTATAATTTCTGTCAATATACTGAGCTTGATGCCCCCAAAAAAGCAACCCAAACCAGATAAGAAGAAAATAGCCAAGGTTTCCCAATGATTGATACTTAATGCATCGAGATTTATTTCTTATACAAGTTTATCTCATTAATCCAGGCTATTGAGGATAAAACATTTGGTTTAAAAAACAAGTCAAAATCGAAGAATGTTCAGAAATATGTTCAAACTGTGGAGCAGAATGTCAAATCTACTTCAGGCGCGGTAAGTAAATAGTAATTCTATGCTTATGTAGCTAAAGTCTCCCAAATGCGGTAAGTTAATGCCAGTGTTTACTGAATCATCTGGAAACAGCTTCAATCAGAACAGAACAAAATAAAAAAGAAAGCATCAAAAGAAGCGGCAAAGCAGGCGGAACTTGAAATGAAAGCTCTGTTCAATGAAGCTCTGCTTGCTGGTAAAAAAGCCCCGGGCATAGCTGCTGGAAAGGGTCAGGACCCTGAACCTGTTGCTGTCGAAATTAAAGAAAAGCAGGTGCGCACTTTTATGAGGCAAGTGGCTGATATTAAAATATTTTTTGGACGGATTATTTAATTTGTTATGTTGATTTATTTGTCGAGATTTCGCATATTTTCCTCTATATTATCAGATACAAGAAACTTTTGAGGTCGTTGAAACAGAGCGCACAATAGAAGATCTTATTGAAGAACAGCGTGCTAAACTGATGAGCGAGGTAAATTTTCTTATGGATATGTGGCCAGTTGTCATTAATTTTAGCTTGAAAAAGTTCTACTTTCAATACAATTCGGAACTTCCTAAATTCCTTTTTTGAAGGAACCCTAAATATTTCAGGCAAATAATTGTCAAGTACAACATCATATTTTATAGTTGATTTTAATGTAGAATTTACGTAAATGTATATTAATCACTTTGCCAACGAAAGAGATATTTTTTTCAGGCGTTTCTTGACACTTTTTGTTCATTAGCAATTGTCTATAAGCTCATAATTTTACTTCTTGTGGTTAGGGGAAAACTGGTACTCCTGTTACATCAGAATCGCTAGCCATTTGGAAAGCCCGTCGTTTAGAAATGCGTCTTGCAGAGGAAAGAATTTTAGTTGAACGAGAGATGGCAAAGAAAGGCAAAAAGAAAGGACTAGCAGTTCTATCTGGCAGAGCTCTCTTCGATTATGATGCTTCTTTATTCAGGTTGTTGTCATAATATTATGTCATATCACCTAGATGTATCAAAAGCGGATAGTACTAATCCTCCAATCAAACTACGATCTTAAAAATTGCTATTAGATGGATACAAAATTTTCATACAGTAAATGATTTTGTCTTAAGTCTTATGATGGTGAGTCGTAAAACAGACTAGATTAGAATCCTGGTGTATACCTAGGCAAAATTTGAAAAGGATTTGAACCTGCGCATTCATTCAATCCTTTAAGACATTCTATTGTTTATCTTTGTGTTATTCAGGGATGATGAAAATGCAGTTGGTAGAGAGGAAACTAGTCAGCGTGATGATTACGATGAGAAGTATTCTGAACTGGATGCATTAGCAGAGAATGTCGATGAAAATTTATTTTTAGGCGAAGATGATATTGGTCTTGATGAGTTAAGTGATGAGTCTCCCGATTAAATAAGGCTCCAAGTGCTAGTATGAACAGTTCTTACTTGTGGTGCATAGAGTGCCAAATATAATACACAACATACTTAAATTTATTATGGACTATGTATTTCTATAAATTTATCGTCGCTAATATTATTTATTGCCTTTTTTGATACAATCAAAACTGAAATAAGAGTTACCCACTTATCAAGCATTTCCGTGTATTTAGCAGTGTAACTGCAATTAAAACTTTCCATGCAGATCATTTACAAGATATTGCTGCATATTTCATTCATAGTAAGAATTCAACACTTTGACCCCGATAAATTTTATAATTCATGAGTTTGAATATGCTATTTTAAAATATTGGCAGAATGATAAATTAATTCATATCTCTAGCACAAATTAGATATGAGACATAAGGTCAAATGGTTATTGGAATACAAAAGAAATAGACACATTGGGCAAGAAAAAAAATTGCATTTTGTAAGGCTAAAAGTGTATTCGTATATGGTCTTCAAAGCCCAAACAAATTCCTCACGATGAAATTTTGTATTTCGAAAAAGTTGTGCAAGTTGATCATCTCTGCGAAATGATAAAAAATGAAAATGTCCAAGAATGGAACTTTCAGGCTAGTTGTTGTATTACACACTAATAGCCACACCTCTAATGATGGCTTTAAACCTGTCAACTGTCATTCAATTTTTCTTGCCATTTTTGCAATATTATGCTTCCTGTTTTAAAATCCGGATCACATGTCGAACAGGTAATAAACAAAACATACAAACTTGCAGTCATTCATCTTGAGTGAATTCAAAAATTTACAATAGAGCATCTTCAATTATGCTCTAATCTAAAGGTGGTACATTTGATATGGCGTGCCAGCAATCGTAAAATTAGAAAGCAATTTAATTGCATCGTTAAGACTGAGAGCTGAAGAATGCGAACAAATTGAATAAATGTGCCTCAATCTACCATAGGCCACGTAAACTAATGCATTCCTCATAGCAATGAATGTTCACTGGTTTCTGGCTGTATCATGCTAATCACAAGGATAGAGTTCTACATTGATCAGTGAAGTATTTTTATTTGCCTTTTTGTTAAACATTTGGCTCATGATAGTTTCATTACACAAGTCCCTCAGTTTTTTCAATGAATATATGGAAAGTTCTGGAGTATCAAGAATATGGTTGATTTGGATGAAATTACTTCAAAACAAACAGTTTAATGTTGAACAAGATAAAAGCTTTAAAGATGAAAGAGACAGAAAAACTCTCAAAAAACTGCTGATCTGCTTCCATTTTAAGATTGAAGTATGAAATGATACTCTAAGAATATATATAGATCAAAGGTCACAAAGTCAAAAACAAAATCAAAATTCCGGCAATGTCAACTGTTTACATGTTCTTTCAACTTGTTAGGAAAATGCAAACATAGTAAATAACACAACAACAGAGATAGCATTTGATATTAACCTACATGTGTTGCTGAAAGTGAGATAACTTTTGCAACACAAAACTCAATAGCACGAACTACAGGGTTCAGTTCTTTAAAATAGCTTAGAACTGAAACTGAAACCAAAATAGAACCATGGACATATTATACTGCAGCTACAAAGAATAAAAACTAACCCTTAATTGAGTCGGTTCCTAACACAACTTCAATGTTTTGTAGTCTTCATTGTGACAAAACTGTTAGGAATTAACTCGTTAACAGTTAACTTCATGTTACAGCTGTGGATTTCTGTTTTATGGCAAGTCAATGTTCTGCATATTGGAATTCTAAGTTTATGGTAAGTCATTGCTGGATTTTTGTGACAAGCTAAGTTTAGGATTTTTGTGTGTTGCTATGAAGTATGTTCACTTCCAGCAACACAATTTAAGTCTGTGTAAATATACTCTTTGATTTTAGTTTTTAGTCATATTTGTAAACACATTCATAACAAAAACATGCTGCTGCTCTATTTTCAATTACAATGCACTCTTGCTGGCAGAGTTTAATAGAGATATGGAACATGTTAAAAATGCTTTATCTTCATCATATTCTAGATCTAACTCTACTCTTATTTCTTTGTTAATTTTTAATTGCTTCTGTACTTGCCATTAAAAATATTTTTGTTTCTTGGGTACAAAATTACAAAAAGTTGTAGGCCCTAGCATTGGCTAAGTCTTCTTGCATTTTTCATTCAAGATAATATGCTTGTTTTATTTTTACCTTTTTTTTGTTTACTTTATTTGAATTGTAGTTTACCTAGCCCTGCCAGGATCATAAAATTGGAAAGGCAATAGTTTTCTTACTTCTCTTCTACTGGTTATGCCTTGCACTTACTTAATAGCTCTTTATTTCTTCTGACGGTAGGAAAGCTGCTTTTCTGCTGTCCTTTTTCAATTCTTATATTTCTTATCTATCTTGCATCAGGTTTTCTTCATGTAAAACTTTTTATGTTTTTGTTGTGTAACATGCTTGATACTGTATGCTCATATTCTTAGACTTTTGAAAGTTGCTTTGTTCAACCTTTTCATCTTCTTTTTCATTGTACTAAGCATGCAACAGGGTCTTACCTGTGGCGGTTTTTTATTTTTTTACATGATAGCCTGCCTAATCCATATTTTCTCAGCATTTTTTGTAGAATAGTTGATCTAAGTCCTTGTTACATTATTGACTTGATTTCTTGTTTGTGCTTTTGTTTTTCATATCATAAAATTGTCAGGATTTCTACCATTGCTATTTTATATTTTGTCCAAAATTATAATCATTTATTAGTTATTCTGTTGTACTTCAATTTTTACAGCTCTAACCAATATTTCCAAATTTATGTATTACTCTTGATACAAAATTTGCTAGTTCATTATCAATTCATTCTGGGACAAAGTTCTAAACTTGGCAATGAAGTACAAATATCAGTAGAATTTATTGAAGATTTTATATATGTTAAAGAAGAACTTCTCTCCTTAACATACTCCAACTTCAATATCTGCTTTGGTAATTTGACCTCATTTCTCATCATTTCATACTTTTCATTTTCATGGAACAATGCATTCCCAGTATTGTTCTCTGTAGCACATTGAATGTTAGTCACACTTTTCTTTGTAAAGATTGTCATATATGCTTTTACACTTCTATCTTTGCTCACTTGCTTGCTTTGCCTTTGCCTTTGCCTTTGCCTCTACTTGTATTTCTTATCTACAATTCTAATATTACAATACCTTTTTTCTTACTATTTTTCTTAGCAATAATTTTTGCTTGGGCTAGTGTTTTCTCACTATGAAGCATGAAGTTGCTGGTTAAGTGGCTCAAGGTAGAATACATAGGTGCCCTGCAATTGGTTGGTTCTAACTGCATGTGGTAATTTGTATGTCTTAAACTAAATGGAGATATAATTCACTAATGGATGTTAATTTGCTATTATGGATACATTCAAAAGTCATTTTTGCTCATGATATCTTGCTCTAGGCTTTAAAATAACTTAAGCTGCAATATTTTAGATAAGACATGTAGTTGCCTTCTTAAAAGTCTCTAGCAAAAACTTACTTGAAGGTCATCAAGAACAATTTGTCAGCCTCTAAGTAAATGATACACAAGACTTACTAATAGACAACTATTCTGTTCACATTTATAGTCAAGTTGCCAAAATAGATTCACTACAACTTCATATGTACTACTCATTTGTTTATGCATATAGGACTAATCAGCTGCTCAAAAGTGTCGCTTCCCTTTTTACCAGTTTTTGGTTCACTACTTATTGCTTTTACTGTTGAACTACAAAATTCAGTTTTGTAAAGTACTTTTGATGCATGGAGGCCATTTGTCAGGACTTACAAGGGAAAAATGGGTTAAACAAGAAAGAATAGAACAAGGAAAGATTACAAGACAAGGAAGATTAATCAATTGCAATAAAGGTAACAAGAGAAAGAAAAGAAAACAAGTCTACCAGCTCTTGTGCTATATGTGTACTTATGTTGTATTTTCACTCATGAATAAAAATATAAATATGAAGTATATAAAAAATAGTTTATGACTAGCTTAAAGTTGATAGCTAGACACATTTTCCATTGGCTAACTTGTGAGGAATCATCAAAATACATAAAGCAGAGCATATAATATAGAACATTCTAAAACACATGTACCTAAGGAATAGTTGTTGCCCTAACACCATTCTCCAGTTGAGTCAATAAACTTTAAGAAATGTGGACCAAGATGGAATCATAAAATCAAAGAGTTTGAAAGATAAAAAAGGTAAATGAGCACTTTCCTACACTGGAGACAAAAGTAAGAATCTTGTGTTGGAATGATGGCTAGAGTTGAAACCTTTCCCTTCCATAGTGCATTGTAATTTTGTTTATTTACTTCAATGAAACTGACTATCTTATACCAATTTTTTTCATTCTGGCAAATCTCATATATCTTTATTATACAAAAAAATTTCATTGAAATATCATATCCTTGCATAGCCTTTTCTTGTGCAAGACAAAAGTTTTATGCAGTATATAAGAATGCTAGCTAAGTTCTTTCAATAGTTTTAAAAGAAAAAAATATAAAGTTTATTCCTAGCTTTTTTCCTCTTAGTATATATCTTAATCCATTTAACTATTTAAAAGAAAGGTCCAATCACTTTTTTGGGTAGATTGTGGTTGACCCTGCAGTCACAATTAGAAGTACAGCTAAAACATCTGAAACAAGCATTTTTAGTCTTTGGAACTTGACTTTTGGTAAGTTCAAGAGGTGAATTTTTAACTTTACCTTTAATTGCCATTTATCTATTTATTGCGTGAATGTTAAGTTCAATATAGGGTATAGATTCATTTGTCTAATCTACAAGTGATGATATCTTGGCAGCAAGTTTTATTGGGGCTTTATCAGGATTTGATGCTTTTGCCGTGTATTATGTTTATTCATCTACAATTCTTTCAGGGATTTGTAATTATATTGATCTAATTCGGTTTGTATGTGCAAGCATAGGTTGAAAATGTTGACAAGATTCACTCTCATCAACACATGAACTTAGATAAATGAAGTAGTCTTGAATGTGTAGTATCTCTGTGTTCATACTGTTCTGGTTTTCTGGCTTACATTTGATACAGTTCATTAGTCTTGACAGGCTTCTTTTCACTGACCCTTGCTGCTAAGCACAAGTTAGAAGAGATACTCTTTCTGTATGTAAAATGCATGATATTGCTTTCCTATTTTATTGGCTCATACCTTTTACATTGCCACATATCTTTCATACACAGCATCATTTCAAAAGACCATCTTCTAAGAAGAACAATACCAAGTCTGCTTCAAATTGAACCAACACTTCCAAAGTGAAAGTTCATAGATAGCAATCTAACAGTTTTAAGGCTCTTCAGACCACTAAGTGTTATGCATGGAAAGGGCTTGTGTCAAGTCTAAGTGTTAAGATAAAAGAGAGATGGTGTAGTGATATAATATATATATATATACCTAAGAAGGGGGTAAGGACCAATGTCCGGCAGAGGGCAGACAGCAAATAAAAAAGATTTTATAAATATAAAAGTTTTATTAAACTTAAGAAGAGGGAACAGAAAGACAAGACTGAACAAATAAACAGGTTCCCTCTAGTATGTGCGGTATGCCCTCTTAAAGTGCCCTTGAAACTGTCTCTCCGGTGAATCTTGCTGCATCTTTTACTCCATAA
This sequence comes from Vaucheria bursata, assembly GCA_032358265.1. Lineage (NCBI taxonomy): Eukaryota > Xanthophyceae > Vaucheriales > Vaucheriaceae > Vaucheria > Vaucheria bursata. Next base: position 22 of record JAULBW010005766.1, on the reverse strand, counting down.
ATAAGCATGTTAATTTCCATAT
>JAULBW010005755.1:0-18337 GCA_032358265.1 Vaucheria bursata | reverse complement strand
GTCATTAGAATATATGAAACAGAACATAAAGTATAGAATATTCTGGAACATGCGGATCTAAGGTATTGTTGTAGTCCCAACAGTTTGGGCAACATATTATCATCTAAAATGAATTAAATTAAGAGGTATAAGAATAATTTATATTGACTATGCAAGATACACTTTCTACCTAACTAAGATATGTATGCAATTGGATTTTCTTCAATTAATCATATCAGATTTAGAATGACTGTTTTAAGTATCCTCTATTATTATAGTAGAATATAAACTAATTACTGCTCTATGGGAAAAAGTAATACAAATTTTTAGCCTGTATTTTTTTAATATTTGTTGAAATTTTATCAGTAGCAAAAAATTAGTAAAAAGAATGGGATGCTTTTGTTTGTATTTTAACAACTGTGAGTATAACACTAACTTAAAATGGGAATTTTCTTCTTACAAAGATTATCAAACTACAGTTAGTAAACAATTGCATTAAGATCTAGTTTTTAAAAGTAATAGATAATTTATTTGTTATAAAACTTTCATTATTTTATACCAAAAAATATTGCATAGCTTTTGCATGAAAACGGTGAGCTTGAAAAAGAGAGCATATGCTAAATTAAAAAGATTATTGTATGTATAACCCACAAGTTTTTAATTTAGATAGTTGTAAATAATTTTTTAAAAGTAAACCAAACCAGCAAGCGTAGATAATGAAGAAAATTGCAGTTGTTTGAAAAACACAGCATTTATCTTGTCAATTTAATTTCAAATATGTTTTTGAGTTTCTTTGTGTAATGTTAAAGGACACAGTATACATATAAGTATATTTAGAAAAATACTAGTAAACATCTACCATATTCTGTTTTACTTGAGTTAAAACAAACCATTTTTTGTTTAGTTAAACTTCATTTATACTAGTCATTTAATTTAAAATATAAGTTATTTTAATATTTACTATTTTTGTAAACTGCTAAAGTACATAAAAAAATTGTTCAAATATTAATAAAAAATTCAAATTTTTCAGTGGTAACAGTGTATATGATAGAACTTAAGCCAAATGATTATGCAGTATTGTATGTATATGTAAAAAAACAATATTTATTTGAAATATCCTTTTCAAGTATTTTTTGAAGAACACAAGAATTTCTTTATTTTGATTTTTATCTATGGGCAACAAAAATAAATAAACTAAAACTACACTGTATAAAAGTATTTAGGTTACATATTGTTTTATTTGAACTATAGCATTTCAAATGTAAGTATATACACTGTACTAAGGTGGCTTGGCTGAAATCATGAAAATTAAGTTTTAAATATTTAATGTATTTAAATATAAACATTTTCAGAGTATCTTTTTTATATCATTATGGTGTACATAAAAAATAAATTACTCTGCAGTTTCTTCTTAGTAATCTCAGTTATTGCTAATTTATAGTTTACGTGCATAACCAGTAGTCAATGGCATTAAGAAATTCAAAGAAACACACGCAACCAATAATATATTGATTTCTATTCATATGTTGCCAAGAATGGATCTTGTCAACACAATACAATTTAAAGGAATATACTTAAGGGAACACACTTAAGAGAATGCACATACAAGACAAATTAAGTCAATAAAATTACAGTTCCATAACAGATAAAATGACAAAACAGATCAGACCCTGACGGTTATAGTTACTAGTATTTATCATAGAGCAAAATAATAAGATATATTACTTTTACGTAATTGAATAAATTTAATAGTCAATAAATTTTGCATTGAAAAGTTAGCAGTATTTGAATTTGGCTTGATAAATATATATAAAAAAAATTACCCTATCAGACACAAGTAATCTATACTTGAGTAAAGAGTATTTGTCACTAAAATTTTATTCAGCTTTAAGTATGAAAGTATAAAATGCTTGTATGAGTAATTTTGAGTAAACTTTTCAAAATCTGCTGCGCATGCAAAAAATAACATTAAAGTTATAAGTCTATAAAGTGTGTCAAAAGTCAATTCTATTAAGCACAAAACTGTTTTTACTTGATACAGTAGGTAAGTGCAAAAACTCCAGATGGAAATAGGTTGTTAGAATGTTAAAAAAAATAGAGAGAGTTAAGAATATACAACGTGCCGTGAGTGTAATCACAGCACGAGGGAACACCAAACAAGAAAAGAAAGATAGAATAAGGAAGTATATTTATTAGCAACTTCTACTTATTGCACGCTATGGGAGCGTGCCGCTAGAGTTAGCATACTTTTGCTGGGAGAAGTAGAAAAAGAAGAGATTAGAAGAAAGCAAAACACACAATAGCTTGTAGAAATTCAAGGAGTCTCCTTGAAATTGCAAAGAAGTTTACGGAAAACCAAAAGAAATTCCAATTTCAGCCAGTGATGTAAAAATGCTGCAATTGCAAGTAGATCGGAAATGTCGGTAAAGAAACTTCATGGAATGAACTGTTGGGTTTTGTAGAGCAAATCTTGGAAAATCACGGATAGACGGATAGAATAAAAATGAGCTATGAAATGGTTCACAATGGATATTGACGGATAAAACGGGTCACGGGTCATGATCTCAAATGGGGAATTAGAGCACTAATATATTGAAATCCTGACATAGAGACTACGTACAGTTTAAATCTTTATCAGTCATTTTATGTGGCATTGGCATGCTATTTACTTTTTCATAGGATAGCATAAAAAAATATTGCTAATATCATACAAAATGCATGCATGACCTTATTCTTTAAATGACTTTAATATATTGATATGACAACTTTAAATCTTGATCACATTTTTTTTGTTGAAATTCTATTTGTATTTGCTTTTTATAAAAAAGTATGTGAAAATACAATTACTGTTATTTTTTAATTTATTTGAATAATAATGGCTGCTGAGGATCTAAATAGGAAAGTCATTAGTAGATTGAGGTTGCTGACAATGACTAAAGACAATCATGTATCTATTTTGAACTTTTATTTCAGTTATCAAACAAGTTTATTTTCTCTCTTGATTTAATAAATGTGAAGGTTACATATAACCTGCACTAATTTTCAGTAACTATTAACATTTTATTAGATTCAGTGCCTGCCTAATTGAAACAGTTTGCTAAAATCAAATTAAATTCTGTTCTTTTTTTCATTTCAGCTATTGGATACAAAAAAGTATTTAAATACTGTATTGACTATTACACTATCCTACAGCCTGAACACATTGGTTTTAGCTCCAGAGCTTTGTTGCCTATCATATCTTACAGTATGTGAGCTTTCGAACAATCAACTGTCAAGGAATTACTGATATATTAAGGCTATGGTTTGTAAGAAGCCAAGTTCTTGATAAAATCCTTGACTTAGCCTACTGCAAATTTTCAGTCAGTCAAAAATGCAGTCCAATTAAATGAGTTAATATTTTTCAAAGGGCACTTCAGGCAGTCATTTGCTTTTGAAAAGATGTTACAAAGATCATTTTATTTGCTTTTTGATAGTGTTGGGTTATTTGCAATGCTTTGCTGGAGTATTTTTTTTACCGGTTGAACTTCTGTTATTTTTGTTCTATAAACGTAGAGGTAAAAAAGATCTGTGGAAATGCATTTGATTTTACAATGGATGAATAAATGGCTGGTCCAAGAGTGTCAGCCTTTTTATTGGAAAAAAATTAAGTCAAAGGTATAAATAATTGCATTGATTTTGAATCTAAAAGTCAACAACTATGGAAAGATCTGAAGTCATTAAGAATGGCCTCATTGCAATTAATCCGTGATGCACTTTCTAATGAGCCATAATATATAAGCAGCAATAAGCTCTTGTTAGACTCAGCAAATAACTCAATTGATTCAATACCAAGATCTAGTTGTAGGCAAGACAGGACCAAGGCAAAACAAGACAAAAACTATATATAGTACATTTACAAGACTAAATTGCAAGACTGTTAAGGCTACTTACATGATCAGAAGTAAGTCTTCTCATCAATATATTTCATAGTTCAAGTTCAATGATGACTTGCTATAAACTGTTGCTGAAGCTCAACAATAAATAGTCACATTTTAAAGAATTATATTTAACCGATTTTAGCCTTTGTTGGGATGCAGCAATCTTATTACTACCATGTACAAAATAAATGACGTAAGCCTATGTACTTATGTAATTTCTTTCAAAGATACAATTCTACTTTTTGCAGTGTACTTTTTGTAACTGTAATATATTAGTGGTGCTATAGTGATGAATTTAAGAATTGCTTTGGTAATTACTGCTATCTCAAGTATAGAAAAAATGGGAGTTTATTTTATGCCACATTTAGTCATGCAGTAATTTCTAAAGTATTTCAAAGTTTATCATAGAAGCACTGCTTTTTCCAAAATTGGATGTTTTCTAATTCTAAAAGACACAAACCGATGACAACTATTAGTCAAATCAAACTTTGCAAAATCTCTCTTTTAAAGAGTTTTGACAAACTCAAACTTATTTGGAGCTCTGTTTAACATTTTTTGTAGCAAAGGCAAGTAGCAAGCATTATAAATATCAAGAGTTGATTCTTTTTTGCTTTGACTTTTTCTTTTCATTTTTTAATAAAAAAATTGGCTTGAAGCAACCAAACAAAACTGAGGTTTTTGACCAAATATCAAAATATTTTTTTTTTTCACAAAAAGCTAGCTCTTTGGAGAACATTCTTAGTTTTCAAATGGTTTTCTCTTGATACTTTGTATCTCCTATCTTTGTTGCTAATAATTAAGCCATTAGTAATGTAATCATTGATTGTATCTTTACCAATAAATTATTTCTCCTCAAGTGCCATGCGGTCCCGCTATGCAACTGGTATTTGAATTTGATATTAAAAAAATGTTGTAACCATGTCAGCCCTAATGATAACTGATACATGGGCATTAAAAGATTTTATTGCTACCTCATCATTGAAGTTTCTGTTTTGAATGCACAAAACTTGGCTGAAATATCTGATTTTCTGGATAGTTAGATCTTTATAAAATTCTTCCAGCTTTCTGATATCAAATGCATTTAAATCAACAGGGTAATTGCTAGCTGCAATCCATCAAGTTAGCTATACTTTCGTATATACAACATATTTTGTCATATACTCCTCTTATGTTAGAGACTTGTCAAATGACTTTCTTAATATCATGACTAATGACCTCTTTTTCATATCAAATTATATTTTACTCAACTCTTCAGTCCAATATTATTTGCCAAGTTTTTCTTGGTCTCCTATGCTCTCCTTTAATGAGTACAGTACCACATTAATTTCTAAAGGCTGTTTTTATATATGGTGATGAGATCTTTGTAAACATTTACAGTGACAGAATTTGCAAGTTATGTGAACTCATATTAATTTTAAAAAGGTTGTATCATTACAATTCTATTAGAACCATTTAGGTTCCTATTCCTGCTAATTGTTTTTGCACATTTCATAATATCTACATTACATTTTATAAATGCAATAAAGGACCAATTATGAAAAATTTATATTATTAACACAACTAACCCATCTAAATACGTTTCTTAAACAAATCATTTTCTATGTCTCAATTTCGCAGTAAGTTCCTTCAAAACCAACAGGGCAACTGCACTCGTACAATCCTGGATAGCCATAGTCAATCTTATTGACGAGCAAACATTTACCTCCATTCAAACATGGGTTAAATGTGGCTGAGCAGTTTCTAGGCCTCTTATATGGAAAACATTTAGCTGCCGATCCGCCACCTTCAACAGAGAATTCCACACACTCTTCATTGACTGTACAGCATTTATTGTTGTTTGCAACCTTTGATGACGACCTAGAGTCAATACTTTGAAAACCGCAGGGAGTTTCCCCTTCCCCACACTTAATCTGACAATACTCACCGGAGTAGTTTTCAAGCTCATCGCAGAAACACCACTTTTTGTATGCAGAAGAAATATAACAGTTCACTAGTGTATATTTGATTTAAATGACTAAAAATGTATACCATGCATATCATATGTACTGCTCTCTTACATTGTGATCATTTTTAAATTACTTACCATAACTTAGCTTTATGTTTTACTCTGAGAAAATTTCTTCATTGCCAAGATGGAAATAACGTTCATACCTGTTGTAATAAACAGGTATCTTCTTCAGGAGACTCATAGTCAGATGAACCATAAATAATAGCACATCTTGCCTCATTTTGGCATGGAGTTTGGATGCACTCATCATCTGGGTAGGGTACAATGCAAGGGGGATCGCGATTTCTACATGACACTTCGATATCGTATCCTGATGTAAAACCAAGGCGTGTGGCACAGCATTCCTCCGCGAGACTGCAGTCAAAATTTGTGTTGCATGTGCCACAACTAAAAAGCACAATAAACAAGGTTCAGTAACAAAATTAGTACTAGATGTAAATTTTCCTATTAATCGTTATATAATCTTTACAAAGGAATACTTAGGTAATACTTTTGAATGAAGGTTATATTTTAGTGATGATATTCTTTGCATAGAAAAGATGTCGATATCATCTACACATGGACTTTGAATTTGCCTTATTTTACACTATTTATCAAATTTGCTTTAGCTAAACGTTGAAGAGTATGTAAATATATACATATACACCTTTTTGGACAGCAAACTTTGATTTCACATGCATTGCCCAGGTACTGTTTGGCAAATGTACCCTCGTACCCCTCCATTCCGTTTGAACAGTATGCATCTAAAAATAGTATAAATTGTTGCATTTGATAAAATGGATAATCCTAATGAAACAAGGGCAGTTTGTAAGGATAAATTTTGCTATAAAAATTTCATGTAGAGAGTCTTAAATAACAAATTAATCATATTTAGCAATTCTCACCATTTTGACTTTTATCTTCATCTCGAAGACAAGGTAAAACACCAGTACCACAAAAAGTTTTTACTTTGCCAGTACAGCATGAAGTATCACCACCAGGTCGCATGTTACACCCTGCACCTCCACATTTGCCGCATGATGCTGGACAGCATGCCTTGCCATTGCTGCTAGCTATACCTCCGACAGGACAGTCGCCTTAGGTACGTATAAAATATTTTTCAAAAAGGAATGATAATTGTGTCTGACACGAACTTATCGTAATTGACAAACACTTGCAATGTCCAGAAAGCCATTAAAATCTTCCATTATGTGGAAAGAGTAACAAAAATAAATAACTTTGTCAAAAAGGTCGATTGATAATTCAGTTATCAACATAGTGCTTTCCACAATAATTCTTGAAATTACAAATTACTTACTTTCATGGTTAGAAGCTATACAAGGAGCACTTCTCTTGTCACAAGACTTTGATATTTTATTTGTGCAGCAAGACTTGGCACCGCCAGGACGCTTCTCGCAGCCGCGGCCTCCACATTGACCACACGATATCGGGCAGCAGTATTTACCCGATGAATCAGCAATACTGCCGGCAGGGCATGTCGCTGCATATTGTAAGGCTGGAATGATTTAAATGAACGATAGCATCAAATACTACGATTTAAACAGATACCTAGTTTACGTCCATTTGATGCTACCGAACCATAAGCAATAGTCCACAATCCAGACAGTAAGATCCATATGTGCGCCATGCACTTCATTTGCACAAAAACTACTTGATACATATTTTCAGAAAAGCCTTTATTTTCATTGTAAAGATTCCAATATATTTAAATGCTTCTGCTTCAACATCAAATCTTGATTGAATTTAAATCGGGCGTTAATATTCCCATAATTATATAATTCACAGCGATAACAAAATTGAGCAAAGAATAATTCAAAGATGTTCCTATTCCAGCAAAAGTTTCGATCTTTAAGTTTTTTCTAAACATTTATCAAAAAGAATCTGCATAGCAAAGTCATCGTTCTTCTCTTACATAACAAGTCCAGGGGGGGTGGGTGCACCGTTTAATTAGGCTAAAGTAGTCGAATTTTGAAGTCTCACTCTTGGAAGTCCCGAAAACGCGAGTGATTCGGTAGATATTTTTGTCTTTTTTAGTAACAAAATGAGCCAAGTGCAGCGGGGCAAGAGAAAGAAATGACCACAGTGCAGCGGGGCAAGAGAAAGAAATGACCACAGTGCAGCGGGGCAAGAGAAAGAAATGACCACAGCGCAGCGAGGGACATGGGGCGACCATGCCTGAGTGTGTAAGGACACAATGATAAGAAAGAAAGGTAGTCAAATTGTGGATTAATACTACCCTAAAATGAATTAGTTTTCTAACATGAATGGCTGCTGGAATCTAACACAATTAAATCTTCCCAAGATAGTGTAGATTGCTCTGGGTTAGAGTAAGTTGACTCAAAGACAGGGAATCAAGTTTTTTGCATTTTTAACAGCACTTTGTAATTTAATGGCATCTCTGGTCCTGAGTCGACAAATATGATTATGGCTCAATTTTTTCCGCAGAAGATGTCTAAATATGACTATATCTTAATGGAAAAAATTGAAGCTAAAAATGTTTGAAGCTATAGAACGATTTTAAATAAATTTAAAGAAGTTCAGCAAACCTGGAACAATTAATTTTTTATGTACATTGAAAGCCATATGAAGCTAGTTTATTTTGGTTGAACAATAGATATTTCTTAAGCTTACCAAAAAGAAGTCCCAAAAATAAAAGCCATAGACTACTGTTAATATCAATATTGCATTAGTCGATAAACATAATAGTGTTTGGTAGCTCCAGTTACTTTTAGAAAAGCTTCTAGTTGAAGGGAAATTAAAATTTTGTGACAGGTTAATAGTTTAAGTTTTAGCTCAGATCACTTTGCATAAACAGAGAACAAGACAAATCAGGTTTCAGTCTATTGTGCAATCCATTGTTCAATAGATAAAAATAGACGGTTTGGTTTTATAATTCATAAGAATGTTAACTGTTCCAATGTAAAATAAATAAATACTTTCAGTTTCACCCTGCTTATATTTACAAACCCTTCGCTATTTCCACCTGGAAAGATTTCATCTTAAATCTAACCTACATGTTAAACCTTGTTCCATTGACTAAATGGAAGATATTCTTCTTGGAATTATTTGCCACAATGAAGCATTTTTGCCGATTTCTAGATGCTTCTTATATAAATGAACAGTAACAATGACTAGCTAAAAAACATAAATATTTTAAAATTAATTTTGCTATCTATGTAAATGCTACTAAACATGGCATTATTCATAAAGCTGGTTATTATGCATTTATTGTAGTGTATCACCTGATATGTAATATAACAGAATAATGGCAAAATGAATATAAATAAGGTTACATTAAACCTCTCTTTAAACTTATAAGTTTTTTCTACTTTTCAAATTCACAGTAAGTTCCTTCATAGCCTTCAGGACAACTACACGTGTATATTTTGGCACTAAAACGATCATACTTGTTGTAAAGCAAACATTCACCCCCGTTCAAACAAGGATTGTTAGTCTTTGAACAATTTCGGGGTCTATCGTAAGAAAAGCATTTGTAAGAGTAATAACTGTCATCTTCTGCTGTTATTCTCAAGCACTCTTCTTCACCTGTACAACACCTGTCATTGGTGGCAAAAGAGGATGAATATATATCATTTGAATAGCCGCAGGAAGTCTCTCCTTTCCCACAATCAATCTCGCAGCGTTGCCCAATGTAGTTCCCAACCTCATGACAGTAGCAGTACTAGGAAGCATTGACAAGTAAATTAAAATAAACTAGTTTTTCTTGACTTGGTCTACATTTAACCACATTCACATTTTGAAAGTTTCTGCCTGTACAATTTTACTCTGCACAAATATTCAAGCTACGAATAATTCACTAAAACTGGATTCAATCAGATAATGAAGTTCATTTTGTATGCATGTGGTAAATTCTCTATATTGCTCACAGAACTTACTAAAGTCATATTTCTCATGAAACAGAGTTTTTAAAACCAGAAAATTTCAAAGCTACTAAAGCTCATATGTTGACTGAAATATTATTTTATCTATAAGTGAAGAGGTGTCAATTAAGTGCAATCTTTTGTTCAAACCTGAGTTTGAGAGCAGCTGGTATCCCCTATGTAACTAATACCGCATCTTGCTCCATTCTGGCATGGGTTTATAGTGCACTCATCATTTGGATAGGGGACAACACAAGGTGGGTCATTTGATCGGCAAGATATGTCAGTGTCTAATTCATATCCATAACGAAAGTTTAGAGCACAGCATTCATATGGAAATTTGCAGTTTTCACTCATGTCACATGTACCACAACTAAAAAATGACACAAAAATAAAAAGACAATGAACAAGAAAACAGTACATACTAAATTACCATCTTGATTTGACTTGGTGCGTTCGTCTCTTTTATAATCTCCATTTTTTCCATATTAGTGGCTTTTCACTTTTTACTACATGACTAGTCATTCTAAACATGAAAACGTTGAATACACATATTATATTTACAATCTAATGTGATGCAGCTGTCAATAAAAGCACTATTTTAAGCTTGCTAGCTATTGTGAATATAGATACTTATTTGCACAAGGCAAAAATGTTTGTCATAATACCTTTTTGGACAGCAAACTGTTATAGCGCATGTGTTGCCCCAAGTGGAAGGACCAATAATAGCTTCATATCCCTCCATTCCGTTTGAACAATAGGCATAATCTTGTTAGAGCATAGTACAGAAAACATACGTAGGTCATTTGTTACTCTAAATTAAGCACCATCTTAAAGAAAAGTTAGAGATTGTACTCAAAACAGATTTAAAACAAAAGCTTTCAAACTATCATGCTCTCTACAACAAAAAATAGAATAGAATCTACAGATATTTTATTGGTTAATAAATATTCTTACTTGTTTCGTTAGTACCGTGACGACAAGGTAAAACTCCAGAACTACATAGAGGTTTGATCTTGCTTGTACAGCATGAGCTATCCTCAAAAGAAGTATGCTTGTCACACTCTGGACCCCCACATACCCCGCACGATGCTGGACAACATATCTTATTACTATCGTCAGGAATACCACCGGCAGGGCAGTCATTAGCTGTTGCATGTTAAAAGTGAGAAGTAAAAAGAATAATTCTTAAAATAAAACAGAAATGCCATATTTAGAGTTTTCATGTTCCCAGTTATTATTATTATTATTAATTCGCTTTTTAAATTTAGAACAATCAGTAGAACATTTTCGGAAGTACTTAATATTCTGAAAAATTTAGCTACTACGATGTAAGCAAACTACAGTTATAAAAAAAGTAAACTTGTCAAACCTCAGTTAGGAAGTAACTGCTTTACATGAAATAATCAAATATTAAATATTTAGTCTATAAAGTCAAAGTGGAGTGCAGAAAATCACAATAACTGCCATTTTCAACGCTGTCTCCATCACTGTTAGTTCCTATCATAATTCCCACGACTTATTTGTTGGCATGCACCAAAATCTTTGAAATTGCACTTAGGACTTTAGACAAAAACAAGTAATATGCATTCATTCATGCAATGAGTGCACTTAAAGAGTCTTCGAAACATGAACTTCATAATATCTGTCTAGAGTATCATCAGTCGACAACTGAAAAAGTTTAAAAAACGTGTTTAAACCCACCTGGATTTTCAGAGACTATACAAGGAGCCCTGCTTAAACGGCACGGCTTTGATATTTTACTAGTGCAGCAAGAAGCTGCCCCTCCAGGACGTTTCTCGCAGCCGTAACCTCCACATTTCCCACACGATTCAGGACAGCAGAAAGTTCCCGATGAGTCAGTGATGCTAGCAGCAGGACATGTCGCTGTTTTAATCGAAAAGCTCGAAAATATTTAATTTGAGCAGTAACTCGAGGATATCAGATCATAAATTTTTTAAGTACCCAATTTTCGTTCATTTGATTTTTCTGAGCCATACGCAATTATCCACCATCCTGATAAGAAGATCCAGATACGCGCCATGCTTATCATTATTGAAACTGCTTTACTTTAAACGCAAAATAAGGAACGCCACTTCAACATCTAAACTTGTTTAAATTGAAATTAGCCGTTTAATATCCCCACTTAATTTCGTAGGCAGATCTTTTTTTACTGCTGGAATGTCAAAATAACCAGCGATGCTGGCCAAAGCAGACCCCTACCCGAATTTTCATCTGCATGCCAATTTAGTTATGCAAGTTTGTTTCTCATTACTTTCTTTGGCATGATGGCCTCCTTAATTATGCAACTTTGAAAAAGGAACACTTAGACTCACTATAACCAGTGAAAAGAACTATTCAGGTTTCAAGCAGTTATTGAGAATATTCAGAAGTTTTATGAGAATATACTGAGATTCTAGTATCCTTATTCTGAAAGTTTTTTTTCCAGTGCATATTTGAAACAAATTGGTACAAGACGATGCTTTTCTGCCTTGACCTCAAAAATTCAGCTGCATATGAAGAGTCACACTTATTTTGAGCATGATTATGTGAAAAAATTGTTTTGAGGCTGTTTTCCACAACTAACCTTTAGATAGGGAAAAATTTCTTCGGACAGAATAAACATCTATCAAAGTAATAATGACCTACATTGTTTGTCCCTATCAAGAATGCAATAAAAAACATGAGAGGAAATGGACAAGAACTGGTTCAGAAACATTGCATTTGCTAATTGCATAGATAAAAGTGAGGATACTGTATCAACACGACGACTAAAACACATGCAGCTGTAATACAGCAGACACTAGGAAGAGTTCATAGAGTATATATTACTTCATTGCTAGAAGTAAACTCTAACAATACAAGACAGACAAATATTCAATTATGTGATGGACCAGTAGCAATTGCGCTGTAACATTATTCGATTGGTTAAAGTAAGAACAAGATGCCAGCAGTGAGAATTCTTAAATTGAGAATCTTCAACAGAAACAATGATGCAGCTAACATAAATATAGGATTAACCATTAACTGGTTATTTCCTTACAGGAGCCCAAATTGTTCTAAATGTGTGATTCCTTTTAAGCCTTGTATTTGTACAAATCTTCTCAAGTCTTGTACCACAGCTACAAACAGAATTAGTACTATAGGAAGTAAATTCCTAACAAATGCCCTCCTAACTGCGGACTTACTCTCAAGTGCATAACAGGCCTTTAAGTTTTGAATCAAATCTTCACAATTGAGAATATTCTCCTCAGGATCCCAACTGCTGTCTTTAGCTGAGTATTTCTTCTACAATACCAAATATTCCCGCTTCTATTTTTACACTTCCCATCTAAAATGTCTTTAACTTCAAAAATTCATTTTCACCATCCAAAATTACAGGTAGAGGCTGAGACTGAATGGATCTTGGAAATGTATCTTTGACAGAATTCAATAGCAAAACATTAAGTACATTATGTAGTCCACACATTGAGTAAGAAAGTTACAACTGATATGTAACCTTATTAATCTTTTGAGTGATCTTAAACAATCATAGTTTCTTCCAATTCAACTTGATTTATGGTCTTTGAGTCTTAATAAAATGACAATCCAAAAAGACCATTTCTCCCTCTTTATATTTAAGGTGTTGATACTTCTGATCAGCAAAATGTTTTGCTGATGTTTGAGCTTTATCAAGACTCTTTTGTAGGGTCAATACCAACAAATTTAAACTGAATATATATTTTTGAAGTGCAGGAGGCAAATCTGAAACTACTTCAGTTGACCAATTAAAAGGTGGGTCAAAACTTTAAGTTGCTTTGAATGAATTCATATCAGTAGCAATATGATAACTCAAACTATTGCAGAATTTGGCCTCTGGCAGATTTTCTAGCCAATTGTCTTGTTCAAAGTTGGCATATGTCATCAAGTGCTGCTCTATGATTTGATTAACACATTCCGTTTGACTGTCCAATTGCAGATGATATGCAGACAAAGTGTTTTGCTCAACATCATGTGTTCAACAAAGCAGACCAAAATTTTTATGCAAATACTGAACCACAATCCATGACAATATTATTAGGCAAGCTGTAAAGACAAATAATAATACAATGAAATATATCTAAGAGTTCAGACAAGGTAACTGTTATTGAGCAGGCAATGAAATGATCCATTTTTGTAAAGCAATCTATGATGACCAAAGTTAAATCTTGATCTTGAACTGGAGGCAGATCCACAAGAAAATTTATAGAAATAGAATAACATGGTCTTAGAAAGATAGGTAATTGATGAAGCAATCCAACAGCTTTTGTATGCATTGGTTTCAAACCAGCACAAACATGACAAGACTCAACATAGAAAGCAACATCTTTACGCATGCCTGGTGTAAGGATCTGATCTGTTTTGCCATGATCTGTTATTGAACTGTGACTCTATGGACTTAATTCGTCTTATATGTGTGTTCTTGTAAAGTACATTCTCTTAAAGAGTGTTCTCATTAGTGTGTTCTCATAAGTATGTTCTCATAAGTGTGTTCTCATAAGTATGTTCTTATATGCCTGTGCTCTTAAAGAGTATTGTGTTGACAAGATTCATTCTTGGCAACACATGAATAGGGATTAATACATTATTAGCTGCGCGTGTCTTCTTTGGGTTTCTGGTGATGTTTATTATTGGTTATATGCATAGTCTTTAATCTATAGATTCCTAACACCTGGCCACCAGTATTCCTTAGAGATGAACTTAAAAGCCTTCCAAATACCACTATGACCAGCAAAAAGTAAATCATGACAAGCCTCCAGAGTCTCTAATAGCAGATCCTTTGGAAAACAGCTCATCCTTTATGTAAGATACATGAATTGATATTGGTGAAACCCTTTTTATTCTTTCAACCTTGAATCTCCAAGTCATTAGCTTGAGCAAACTTGATTCATTCCATTAGACTCTTTTCCAGGTAACTGCTACAAGAAAAATTATTTTGTTAATAGAACCTGGTTTTAATTTATATATTGCAGATTAGATTCTTAAAGCTGGTAGTCCTGTCTTTGGAGTAATACGTCAGGTTTTGCCCCATGTTTTCCAGGACAAAATATTATCTGAAAGTTGAAATTACGCAAGAACAACAACCAACAAACTTGATGACAATTTAACTTCTTTAAATCTAAGAAATTTAATAGGTTTCTATGGTCTGTGATTACCTGAACAAGCTCAATATTACTAAAAGACCTCCATTGGTGAAAACAAGAAACTATCGCCAGAAGCTCCTTGTCATATACTTCATAATTGATTTCTAGAGCAGCCAATATCTGCAAATAGTATGCAATTGAATACAAATTATCATCAATATTTTAGGAAAAAAAACCTCCAATGGCAAAATCAGATGCATCTACTTCTGAAATTAAAGGCTTTGAAGTACCAGGATATCTCAAAATTGGAGCAGAACTAAATGCAACTTAAATTTTTCATATGA
This sequence comes from Vaucheria bursata, assembly GCA_032358265.1. Lineage (NCBI taxonomy): Eukaryota > Xanthophyceae > Vaucheriales > Vaucheriaceae > Vaucheria > Vaucheria bursata. The sequence continues at coordinate 3,106 of JAULBW010005755.1, read as the reverse complement.
ATCCTGACAATGCTTATCCCATACAAATTTCTAATGCTTTTTCAATAGACAAAGCATAGATTTTACTAATATTGAGTACTGAGGTAAAAATGAACAATAGATATTTGCAAATCCAAAGATTGATTGTAATGTCTTGACATTTGTTGGAATTGGTCAAGGTGTTATGCTCAAAACTCTCTTTGGATCCATCCCAATACCAAAATCCAAAATGACATAGCCCAAAAAATCAGCAGATGTTGCAGAAAATTGACACTTCTCTAGTTTTGCATAGAGTTTGTTCTCACAAAGACATTAAAAAATCATAGATACATGCTTGCAATGTTGTTCCAATAATTCCGAGTATATGAGAATGTCATCAAAATACACCACACAAAAGATACCCAAAGTGTCAAACAAGATTTCATCCATAAGGTTCTGAAATACTGCAAGTGCATTGGTCAACCCAAAAGACATTACCTTATATTCAAAATGGCATCTGAATGCAGTTTTCCATTTATTCTATTCCCGGGTACAAACCAGAGTATAAGCTCCACATAAATCAATCTTTTTGAAAATGCAAGCTTTAGCAAAACGATGTAACGTTTCATGAACTAGAGGCAGCAGATATCAAATTTTACTTGTGATCTTGTTCAAAATTTGATAATCAATCACTGGTTGTAAGTCACTATTTTTTTCCTAACAAAGAAAATTGGTGCGCCTGCTAGAGACTGAGATGGACAAATGAATCTTTTTTTCAGCTGCTCATCCAAATACTCCCAAAGTGCCTTTAGTTCGGGATCAGACAATGGATATATTGGCCCCCAAGGTATATTCTTGCCCTTTTGAATGTTGATACCAATGTCAAATTTCTGGTGCTCTGGTAACACATCAGCTAATTGGGTAGAAAATGCCAAACATATTCATGGTATTGAGATGACAAGTGAGTCAGGATACTATCCATGTCAGGAACAGATTCATCAATAACTGTGTGATATTCTGCAGAATTATCTTCAACTGAATAATTGTTAATGTTTTTCACTTGGTCTTTGGGAGCACAAATTTGCAGAACATCTTCTTATCTAGTTTGCTTCATATCGATAGTTAAGGTAGACCAATTGACCACCGGGTCATATTGACACAATCAGTCCACCCCCAAAGCAATTGTTGATACCAAAGATGGTAGTACATAGAACTGATGATGGAATGTAATATCTTTACTTCAAAACTCTAATACCACAAAAGCTTAATCATTCCCCCTGATAGTGGATGATCCTCAATACTCTCAAAGATCATAGGCATGTCTAAACTCTCATACAAAATGCCAAAAGTATGAAGTAAATTCTCATCTACCAATGACAAATCAGCACTAGAATGGACCAAAGCATTCAATGAAGAAATGGATTTTCCCTCTACTAGTAGCTCCATGAATAAATATAAATGTGGCTTACCAATAACTGATGTGGTACTAATCAAACGTGGATTTGTTGATGCTCCATGATGGCCTGCATGATATTTAGGGCGCAAAGCAATAACATATCCAGCTACACCGCAGTACAGACATAGATTCTCATTCAACCTATGCTGATGTTCCTCAGTAGTGAGCCAACCATGACGTTGCATAGTACCAATAACCATGTCTTGTACCCCATCATTAATGTTAGGAGTAGTAGTCTGAGTAAAGGGTCAGAGATTGCTGGCATATTCCTGTCAAAACTCAATATGCCAATTGTCGATTTGTGCAACCAATGCATAGAAATCACCTAGGTAGGTTGGACAATTAAAATTATAAAGAGCCTGTTTAATCACTTTGTTTAAACCTTTGTCAAACATTTCAATCAAAGGCAATAAACGTTCCTATCCCAGTTAATACTTGAATGCTGAAAATCAGAAATATAGTCTACTGCAGGGCAGCAACCTTGTTCTAAATTTAAAACTTTCTTGGCAGCTTGTCAAGATTGACTTCCATCTCTATGCATGACTTTGAATGCATCCTCAAATTGGTGATAATTTGATATCAGTTCATGATCTGCCTGCAGATGTGGAAGAGCTCAGTTAAAAGCAGTACCCTTTACATAACTTATAGCAAATAGTATCTTAGACCAATCATCCCCGAATCTTGACCTCTGTAACTGGAATGATAAATTCAACTGAGCCAAGAAAACTTTTCTCTCATCCTTATCTCCATAGATGGGGTCAGGCAGATTCACACAAGGTTTCTTAGTTGATGAACCTGGAGACAGAAAATCCAGAGATGGGGAAGTTTGGGCCTGAACTTCTTGTTGAGCTTGTACTTGAGCTCTCAATGCAATAATTTCTGCATTAGCTGTTTCTAACTGAGTCCACAGCTGCTTAATCTGATCAGGTATTAACTGCTACAACATATTCAACTTAGAATTCAACTTTTACTCAGAAACCTTTTTTGAAACTTATGACTTTCCATTTGGTAAGGTGCTCAATTAAGGCTACTTGTTGGTTACCTCCTCTTAACAACCCTTTCCGGCTTTTTGCACCTAAGATCAATCAATCCGTTGGATAACGATTGAGAGTCAAGCAATGGTGAGGCCCTAGATTGCTAGAGTCTTTAGTGTACCTAGCCTACTAACCAAAGTCTTGATGTTTCAAAAGGTTTCAAAATTACAATCAAATTAACCGTTAAGGTTTGAACATAAACAACTAACAATCAAACAAATTTGTTCAACTGCAGAGCAGCATGAAATAATAGTTTAAGGCTTAGTAGAGGGGTGCCTGAGGAGTTATTTGAAATTAGGTTGCAAAGACTTGTTCTACTCAAGTAAAGAAAGCTCTAGGGCTAGACACTAAACACAAAGTTCTGCAATGAAAATTGGCATAAAGAGTTTTACCAAATGAGTTTTATAACTATAGAAGTAGGCAGCACAAGAGTTGGAAAAATTGATAACTCAAAGATGCCTTTACCAAAACAAAGTAAAAACTTGGCATTTCTCAAGACTTGTTAAGAAAGGGAAAAGGGTCAAGAAACAAGATTGGAATAAGGAAGATGGATAACAGCAATAGAAGGAACAAGAGAAATGATGAAATACAAGTTTATTGACTTATATGTATATGTTTGTGTGTTTCCACTAATGACAAGAAAACAGGAAGATGAAAT
>JAULBW010005744.1:0-18338 GCA_032358265.1 Vaucheria bursata | reverse complement strand
AGAAGTGAGTCCTCTAATTAATATACTTCATAGACTAAGTTAAATGATGACTTGCCGTAACTATTGTTAAAGTTCAAAGATGACTTACCGTTTTTAATCATACTTAACTGATTTTAGCTTTTATTGGATACAGCAGTCTTAATAGCACACCAGCATTCACTTTGGCAAGTTCTCATTTCAGAGGTCTGCATTGGATTACAAGTTTTCTACTAAAGTATTTGACAAGTCTAGTGTGCAGAGGTCTATATCAGATTAATTGACTTTGTCAACTTTTCATTGAAGAATTCTGCACTAGATTTCCACAAAAAAGCTTATTGGATTTATCAAAGATACTATTCATAATCCAGATAAAGTAGAATCTCTATATGCCATATCCATGTAACTTTCAAACATAAAATATTTGACCATTGAAATTTTAAACTTGCTAAAAATAAAGGAAAGATGTACAGTGTGAACAAAAGTAAGTAACAGCTAGATCATATTTTTAGTGAATTAATTGGTTCTGTTGTTAGGAATTAACTTGTTAACGGTTGAATTTGTGTTATAGCTGTGGAACTCTGTTTTATGGCAAGTCGTTGTTTTGCATATTAGAATTCTAAGTTTATGGCAAGTCATTGCTGGATTTTGATGATGGGCTAAGTTTGGGATTTGTGTGTTGCTGTGAAGTATGTTTCACTTCCAGCAACACAATTTATGTTTGTGTGAATATATTTTCTGTATCTAGTTCTGAGTTTTGATACACATTCACAACATCTGTTCAAATCTTAATTATTTATCCATTGATACAATACCTTGGAAAACTCACTTGTAATGATGAAATTGCTCTCTGAAAGGATTTCTTGCAAATGCTTGAATCATCTTGCCATGAAAATGAAAAGAGGTTTACATTAGCTTACTTGCACATTGACAAGATTTAATGTACTGCAAAACTTGAGAAAACTGAGCTGCAAATTTAATGGACTTTCTTTGTTGTTGCATTTGCTAGCAGATGTTTGCATTAGATTCACAATCTGATGCAACTTGAATTCAATTTAGATTTTTATTCAGGATTGACTAATTGTTTAGATCATCACAACTAAGTCTGCATTCCCATAAATATCAGCAGGAATTTGAAAAATCTCATTTTTCATATTGCCTAGCTTTTTGTATTAAATACTATTTTCATGTTTTTGTTCATGGACTGAAGCAGAAATTAAAATACATAATTTACAAAAATTCCAAGAAGTTGGTACAAACAGCTGCTTTATTTATATAATGTAATTTATTAAATTTCAGTAAACTTTTGAAAATACTGAAATATTGATACAACCATATTCATATGCAAGTGCAAATTTCGAACTTTGGAATATCAAGATGATGTCAAGTATTACAATTAATATATGAATAATTCCTTGATTTTGGTGGCTAAGATTACTATAAGTAGTCCAAATTGTTGATTTTATTGATAAAGATTATCACATTAATTTTACTGGCAATTGAAATAAGTTTGAGCTATTATCTATGCAGTTTTACTACAAGTAATGCCTGAGCAACAGTGAAACAGTAGATGGCAAATCTCAAACATTTCAATTTTGGTGTTGCAAGCTTAATTATGTAATGGCATAGATGAAATTATTTGTTGATGAATTCAAAAACACTTTTGGTTCCTTTTGGAATTAATTTTTATACCAATTTCTTTCCACCTTATTTTGGAGTAATTGTCTTCAACTTTTACCCAAATTGAGTTTGTTTTGGCTACCAAGGTATGGAGTTAGTAATAAATTTATAGAAGCAAAATTATTTAATGTTTTACGTTGCTCTGTAAATTATATTTATAAGTATATTTGGTAACTTGATCATATTAGTTGGTTGTACATTCTACTTTAAGTTTTTCTCTAGATTTATTCATAATGTACTTCTTACTATTTTTTTAATAACTTTTGATAATTTGTTGCTAGTCAGTAATATGCAGTTGTTTTCAGATTTATGAGCATTGCCAGAGATAAAAGTAAAAGTTAAATATTCAGCTTTAAGATATGAATGCATAGGAACCCTATTATATAAGGAGTCTACATGCATTGTGTGATTGTTACAAATTAACCCCTAAGGGAGTTAATTCTATTCTGTAGCTGTGGTGCGTTTCTCCTAATGCTATGTTGAAGTTTCAGTTCTCATTATGAGAACAAGTTTCAGTAAGTGATATTTTGTTGTGTTGATAAAGTTATCTCACTTCTAACACAATTTAGGATGTAGTAATATATGTATTCTGTAACAGATTTCTTATATTTATGTTACATGTTACATTCCTAACAGTGATTCATTGAGTTTCACATGTAACTTGAAGAGTAAGTAATGCTGATATGTTTAAAAAATTACATGGACATGAGTACTGCTCTATTTCTTTGTTGCATTTTTTTTACATGTATTGAATCTTCAAAGTACAGTTTGCTCAGATTTTAACCAATCCATAGCTTTTAAAACTGTATTGAGGTCATGCAGAGTTTACCAGCAGGTTCTCCCTAGACAAGGAACAAACACTACCACTTAGATACAATGTTGGGTATGAATTACCCTTGTAGTTTGGTAGTTGAAATTTTTTGCAATAATTTCAGTGCATCAGTTTTAAATTGGATGAAACCCAGGGGCACTGTTACTGTAAGATCCACAAAATATAGCTGAGCAAGAACTAACTGAATAAATGCAACAAAACAAAAAAAACTAAACAAATGTGTAAAACCATTATATGTATTAAATCACATATCTGTTTTGCCAAGAATCAATCTTGACAGCACAAAAGACAGTTTTTTCCACAGTAAATTAATTTAATTGAGTATGAACAACTAAAACAATAAGAAGTAACAGCACAATCTTTTCCCAACAGATATCTACTAAGTAATTTTTATATGAATTTCAAATAAAAAGAAAATACTTTAGTAATGCCAAAATGATATCAAATTGTTCAAATAAATATTACATCATATACATTCAGAATATTACTTGCTTAATTGTAGGCTAACAAATAAGTCTACAATTTTTAGATTAGTTGCATATGAAATAATTGTTAGTGTTTTTGTTGCTCTACAAGTATCGAGCTTATATTAGTTTTAATTGACCAGCTCTAGAGTTTATAATAGCATTTTCTTAAGATCTCCCAACATGAGCTTCCTAAATAATAGTTTATTGAATATATATCATGTGCATGAATGTATGTAGAATTATTTCAAGTGGAGTTGAGAATATAGATAAGAACTGTTATTGAACAAAAATTATAAATCTTTTTTAAACTAGTTAAAAGGAATAATTATTGAAATATAAATTCATGAATAAGCATTTGATGAAAGATGGCTTGAAAATGTAACAGCACACTACTGAAGAGATTATATATACTAAATTTGAGTTTGGTACAGCAATAACGCTAAAATACTGAGAAAAATTACTTGAAAGTAAATCTCGATTGAAAAATATAACCTGATAATTGTCAAAATTTTTAAAAAAATTTAAAGACAGCATGTGATGGACCGCTTCATCAATAAGCAAGACAGATCAAGAATAAAGATATAAGTAATATGTTATATATTTTTCTCCTAGCTAAGGACTCGCAAACCTTAACCTCTACAATTGAAAATGAGACTTTTGATTACATGATATATATCAAACATAGTTGATAACTGACTGTCAACAAATAATCAAACACTATTGATTTTTAGATGTCAATTAACAGCGATCCTAACAGCTATAAGTTTCATTGTGGCAATATTAAGTAAAAGTAATTTTTGTTTTGGCAATTAAAACTTACATGGTTTTTATTTCAAAGAATCAGGAAACTTATACTAACACGCAAGGGCCTGGAACTTTCATACAATATGATGGAAGCAGCGACATATTCATCTGGGAGAAACGTTGATGCACGATAAGAAGAGTAGAATGGAAACAGATATAGCTCAATAGGTTAAGATATGTTCAAGATGAAAGTGCATTTATAAAATATTCTGCCATTCCGGTGAACTGCTCTGATAACATTACATTATGATGCCAAAATATAGTCTGAAATCAAGTTACAAAGTCAATAATTCGTGATGAAAAATATTGGATTTGTGGGAACACATGAATTGTCGGGATTTGAAAATAGACATGGACCACAGATTAAAATCATGAAGAGAGTAAAATTCTGATGATAATGTACAACTTAGTTCAATACCAGCAACGTAAATATGCAGTCACAGAAAAAGTTTCTAGAACAATTCTCTGATATACGTAATATTGCTCGCTTCAATCTAAAGTATCATTTCTTTTTTTACCTTCTCTACAAAGGAATCTGCCCTATTCTAAAACACTAGAACTTTAAAGTCCTTCATGTTAGTGATCAACAGTACAAAAATTGAATAGTAGCACTAAGGTACCGGGTTTGAATCCTCATGCTTCTAAATGTGATTATACTTAGCTATACAATTACGCTCGAATCATAACTTTCTCTCTCTCCTGCCTCTGGATTTCTAAATTGTACAGTTTTTAGTCATAACATAGTATGCTGCATATTTATTGAATAATACACTGAGCACTAGACTAGTAGAACTCTAGTTTTCTAGAATAAACTCGAACAGTATGGATCATCAGAAGAGAAAAATATTTACGCGTAATATCTCTGTATGTCCTGTTGCACCTATTTCGAGCCATTCTTTCCTTGATACTGCAATTTCGATATATTAATTTTTTTAAATGCTTCATTACTTACGCAGTAACAATATACATATATATATATATATATATGCATAGAATTGATTTCTTTTAGTAGATTTATGAATTTTTTTCATAATATATGTAATATAAAATAATTGATAATGATATTTTTTACTTGCTATGTATACATGCGCAAAAATCCATGGCTTTTTTATTAACTAGTTCTAAGAAGTATAAATACATTTCCATAAGATCTGCCAACCCGAATATCCTGCAAAACAAAGAATTGCATACATTTATGTAATATTTTAAAAGTAGAGATATTGAGAATTTGATCGTTAAAAAACTCACCAATGTTTATATTAAAAGAATAAATAATTCTTAAAATAGGAAATAGAATAGTTTTTTACATGGAAAATTATTCTTAATTAAAATATTCCATAACTTCCATAATGAGAATTGTTTATCCTAAATAAGAACAATTTAACCTAAATAAGAAGAATTTAACCTAAATAAGAACAATTTATCCTAAATGAGAAGAATTTAACCTACATAAAAACTTTAATAAAATTCAATTATTAGGATACAGTAAAATTGTATGACTTTGATACATTTTATGCGCGTTCACATTGTAGTTATGAAAAAATATATGCTTAAGAGAAAATTCCTTAATTAGGATGCAGAAAAATAACAGGAAAATTTTTATCTTGTATTATTATTAAAAAACTTCCCTTATAAAGAAGAAAAAAAAATTATGTAATTAGGAAAGTTTACCTTAAACGAGGTAAGCAGTAAAAATTTGATAGTATGGAATATAAAAAGAATAATTATTTTATTAGGAAAGAGTCAGAGGGCGATATAATCTAAATAATAATTTTTTCGCAACTTGATAATACCAAAAATAAATTGTTAAAAAAATATTACCTAAGAATGATATGATTTAACAAACAATTTACTTATTTTGGGGAATTCCTTACATTATGATTGTTTCAACTCCAAAAAAAAGACAATTTCTAAGCAAAAATATAGATATGAAATTAACTGACCTCATCAACAAAGCTATGTTCCAGCCATCCAACATTTTGGAGTGCCTTAGGAAATTCAAATTTGGCCGGCAAAAATATACTATTGACCTTAAAAATAGTGAAATACCAACAAAAGACTTCAAGAACACTAACTGATTGCATTCGAGAGCACTATGGAGCATCATTATATTGAAAAACATCAAATAGATAGAAAGAAACAAAAATAGGTTTATAAATATATTAAACTTTGTACAGAAAGTTAACAAAACTCGTAAATTGATAACATTTGATTAGGATTGTTACAAAAATTATTAAATATTTCTTTGGCTAAAAACTTTTTCTTTCTTTTCAAGGATGAGCCACTGTGATTCAGGAGAAATTCTACAAGTACTAAATTTATCTTATGGTTTTACGGACCTGATTACCAAAGAATGTTTCTGGAGAAAACTCTGTCGATTGGAAAGAAAGACTTAAGCGCACGGGTGATACAACTTGTCCCTTGGCCTTAACAGTCAAGCAAGCCAATGTAGAAGGTATAAGAGGGGCAAGAAACGGTTGCAACTCGACAATATTTTCAATCTGAGTGTCATGACAGGAAGAAAACAAATATGAAGATAGATATGAATTAAATGAACAGGTTCTCGGTTTCATAAATTATTGAGCTTCATGGGAAAAGAGAGTAAGTTTTCATTAGCTTAAAACAATTTATTTTTCATCATAAGCAAACTAATTAATACTACACATAGGTGAACTTTGTAACCTGCAAATATACTATACTTATAAATTAGAATATTTACAGGAAATGAGCATTTTTATTTTTCAGCGACATCTTCGACAAGAAGCATTGAAAATATTTTTGTCTAGCTATATATATATGACGAGTGGGAAAAGGCAGTACTTGGATTTCCTACATGGCCCCCCACCATAGTACTAATCGAGCTCAATGTGGTTTCACTTCAACAATCGGACGAGAGCTGGTGTTGAATGCATGATATGACCGTCTCTGAGTATTTCATTTTCAATTTATCTCTAGAGCCGAAGATGCTGAAATGAAGTTTGCAGAGCAAGATCTTCTGAACACCTCTTTGAGACTATCGACTAAATTAATATTTGATTGTTGATTTTAATAAATAATTCACATGGAGAAATCTGCATAGAGCAGTACAATAATATAAACTAGCCTAATTTAAAAAAACAGACCTAAAAATGACCTAACCCGATTCTATAGCCAAATTCCAAATTTTTTAAATTCTTTTTAGATTTTTATAAGATCCTACTACAAAGCGCTATTCTTACCATATAACTTTAGTGCCACTGACTTAAATCAATGAAATTAGCCCAAAATAGCATTATTAAAAGTTTGCATATAAACACTTTTATTGTTTGTAACGCACCTGACTACCGTCACTTCCAATGTTCTGATAAATCTAAAAAAGCAATATCAATGGTATTATATTAATAGAATGAACAAATTGTGGCTTTGCCTATTTAAAATAGATTTGAGCACTATTGAAAATATCCCTGGTATGTGAGGGAGATTCCGAATGGGGCCCCTAGAAGGTTTATCATAGTGTACAAAATTGGATTTCGAATACAACACATAAAGATACTAAAATTTCAATTTCACTAAAGGCTGGGTAATGGTCGAATGGTATACTGCACTTTTCACCATGGACACCTCAATTTGAACCCCTAGGTACTGCATTTCAGTGCAATATTTATATTAACCAAAAACTGCTTTGTATGGCAAGCATTCACTTCATGATCACCGGGAAATATCACATGATTGATTATACTCCCTTCAACATCAACCAATCCGTAAAGAAACCAAGCAATTCGAGTATACCTCCTAGAGGTTATATTCGGAGAAAGACAAAAAAGTTTTTTCTTTGCTGGTTTCGGATTTCTTATTCTGTAACTTTTTTACTCTCTAAATTTTCATTCAATTTGTTGATTGGCCAAAGATTTGAATAATTGCGTAAATTAGCTTGCAGGAGCTATTGTAAGGATTATAGCAGAAATAATATACTACACACTAAATGTATAGCCCAACTAGCAAAATTGAAAATTGGTTAAAAACATAAAAAGTCGTGTCATGAGCAACTTTCAAAGCAACAAAATTTGAGCATTTGAATTTGAACTCATGGGTCAATTTTTATGAACGCAGGTCTTAAAATTCAAATTTTACCTGGCCAATAGAAACTCCAGGAAGTAGAAGCAAGCTCAATATGTCAATAGCATCTGTAAATAACAACTACAAAATTTTTAAGCTTGAATGAAAATTTTTCTCAAATTTTCGAAGAATTACATTTGTTTATTGAACTTTTGCTGTGCAACATGTTCTGTTCAGACGGAAAAAACCTTTGAAGGAGTGGAAAAATGTTTGACTTGAAAAGCTTCTATCTTTTTATCCTTTCAAGATGAAAGCTGCTATTACATATCAACATTAATCTGATTTTGGTCAAGTATGATAATTTTTCATGAAACTAGTAAAGTAGAAACAAAAGCATGTCAGACATTTGGTAAAAGCCACGAAACTTGCCATCATTAGCACATAAACACGATGTAAACTGCTTCATATGTAACGAAGTCTTTCCTATTGGTTAATACTGGTTGCACTAATCAATTGCAAGACCAAACAATGATGGCACTGTCTAAAATGAATTGTAATAGAAATGATTCAACGAAGAATCACTAGCGGCACTGGTAAGAATTCACTGTCATTTTCTAACATAAAAATTATTCTTTAATTGTTTTTCAATATTTCCTATTGGTTAATACCTGCCATTTCCCTTCTAGCGGAGATGCTCTAGTGGAGAATCCGTTATTCGGGCTTGGATTAGGGTTCAGAACCTATATTAAAAAATAGGAGAATTTAGGATTTTCTCAACAAAGAGTATGCAAGTTGAAATAAAAGGCATTTTAAAAAGAAACTATAAAATTTTGTAATTATGGAAAATTTAAGTGAAGTCGAAATACTTAAAATTATCAACTGTACTTTATCAAGTTTTATCCACCAAAGCTAAGAAATTTTGAAAGTAGTCTCTATGTAGATTCAAATTTTTACGAATATTTCACCTTTCCAAAGTTCCTTAAAAAGTGTAAATTTAGTGAATTACTAAAATAACTCTAATATCAAGGAATAAAAAAATTTAAGTGCATTCATCTCCTTTCAAAGCAACTATGGAATTCTGAATTCGTACATCAATAATTTAACTGGGCTGTGAATGCTTGTTAGTGAGTTAGTTAAATATTATATGGAACTACTATCTAAAAATACCTCCATTTTTCTAACAACATCATAAATACTCTCGCGCTCTTCTGTACGAGTGCTAAATCCACGGTTAGTTCCAAGCGCAAGGCGAAGTAGCTTATCCTTTAACATTTTCAGTTCACCACTTTCATTTTTAGTATGCATGAATTTTTCTTCATCGGCGGTATCTTCATATGGAGTAGCATTACTACTAACGACACCTTCATATTCGGTGCTCATTTGAACTGGTACGGATCTCATGTATTTTATGTTATACATGGAAGCACGAATTTCTTGTGAAACAAAATGCGTAATAGGAAGAGCGACATAGGCATGAGATACATTGTGCATAGCGATGCATAGTAGCATGACTGCATATGTGAGAGGTAATAAAGCTTTTGCCATTATGTTGTGAAGTAAATGTTTTTTTCTTGTTAAATATGCGTCGTTGATACAGTGCTGGCATTGATATTGGACTTTGTGTCAGTAAGTCGAATTTTTGTAACTAGAATAATATTAATTGGCTCACATCGTTATTCACGCATACAAGTTCTGCATGCAAATGAGCGCATTGAAACTTTGAGTTGTGATCAGTATTAATATGATGTGGGCTCTGCTGCTTGTGCTCTTATTTTCAAGTTCACATGCTTTGCATTTCAACTCAAGAGTTTGCATTCCGAGCAAAGAACTAATACGGTTGCAAAGCAGCCATTTTGCGCTACACTCCTCTAAGTTAAATGATGTGAAGATTTTGGGAAGAGCAGGACCACCATCATCGGATCCTGCACCAGAATATGATGATTCTGGATTTTTAAACAATTTTCTAATGGATCTATTTCGGCGCAAGGTTCGCGAACCCTTACAGTACACAATTTCAATCATTCGCTTTGTCTCAATGCATGCACATTTAAACTAGTTGGCAGCAGAACTAGGCTATGATTCAAGCGTAATTGGGTTTTCTGGTCTTATAGCAATGATACGGTCGTTAAATGACGGCAACGATTATCAAACGGCGAGAGATACTCAACAAGCTTCTCGAAAGGTAATTCAATATTTACAGATCATTTTTAAACTATTTCTCAAATTTTTCAGCCAGCTAGAAGCACTGAATGGCTAAGAGTTGAGCTTCATAATATTTCAGTGTGATTTCAGTAAAAAAAGGTGTGATCATAACATGATGAATTTTTATATCGATGAGACTTCTTTTCAATATGAATCACTCTTTGTGCTGAGAACATTTCATTAAGCTATTTTCTATCTTTTGTATCCTTTCAGAAATTACTCTGAAATATGACCCTTCATCGAAAACGAATACATATTACCTAAGAAATCACCAAAGCATGCTTTTGCTCTTTCAAATCCTCATTCATTTTTTACCTATTTATTGTACTTGAAATACTTCTTTTTTCAGCAGCCTAGTTACATTTTCTCCCATACTTGCATTCTAGTGCTATATTATTCAGAAAAATCTGAGTAATATCTACTACAATGTAACAAAAGTAGAAATGTAACACTGACCGGATTTGCTGGTTGAATCTTATAATTAAATTTAAAAATTCACATTTGCAATACTTGAAAACCCATTTAGAATGCACTCACCCAGTATGCCTATCTATTTCCGCAAACTTCAATAAACATCTGGAAAAATTGACATCATGAAATTAGAATTATTTATCCAGATTTTGTTTTATATCGGTGCAAAAACAGTAAAATTTTTAATATACAGTGAAACTTCATAAGTCAAACACCTTGTTACATTAGATACTGGACACTAAATTTTGACCACAAATAACTTTCCTACAAGAAAAAACCTTGATAAATGGACAGTAAAGTACCGATTTTTTTCGTATACCGGATATTTATTTATTACTGGCTGGAAGAGATTTAAATCATTTATTACTATTTTTGAAAAGTTCAAAAGATACTTTTTTGCGAGTAGTAGTGTCTTGTATCATTTTTCTGTAAAAATTTTTGTGGACTGTTTAAATATTGATCTTGTCCCTTGTATATGTTGAGGCTTTCTTAAGTTGGACATTTGAAACTTGACAACGAATTTCTGCCCTAGGAAGTTTTACTGCCCTCATTTTTCATTTATATCTAGGTTCTCCAGTCTTTATTTCCATCGTGGCTCCCAAAAGGTAAATTTTAATTATAAACTAAATCCATATATAGTTTTAATATGTTAAAAACCAGATTTCTTTTTTATAATAGATCCAAAAGTTAGTTATTATATTATTGCCATGCTTATTTTGTATTGAAGTCTATGCTGCCCCCGGAATTATGTCCCAAACGAAAGGTTACATATATATATATGTGCTAAAAATTATTCTTTTAATTTAAATGTATATATTATGTTTCAAACGAAAGGTCACAGTTATGGAAATATATACAGAAAACTATTCTTTGTAAGAAATAAATGTGAAAAATTTTGCGTTACCTTTCTTTCGGGACAAATTCTGAGGTCAAAGTAAAAAGCTCATCTTCAATGTTTAAAACATTATTTTTTGTATTAAGATAGCCAGATTTCTTTTGTATTTTCAAAACCAATCCATATTTTTTCTGTTAAAAGCAAAATTTTTGTTTATAGTAACCATTTTTTTTATTTCAACCAAAATTCTTTCATCTGTTGAATACTTTTTTAGATTTAAAATCGAAATTTTACCATTTTGTATTAAAGCCAAATTTCTTTCATAAGATTAAAACAATATTTTTCAGTCTATCGTTCAATTTTTCTCATATTCAACTATTTCTGAATTTTTATAGCATTTTCGGTAATGTTTTCCAAGCCTTTTCCGGAATTTTCCTGCCGAATGAATGCATGGGTCACACAAATCAGTAGTCAATGGTTAATGGGAAAGAGTAAGGTTGAAAGAAAAAATTCAATTTTTGTGAGACAAAATTTAAAAGTTTTCTAGAACTTTATGCATGTAGATATTTTTCCCTTAATTTTTCACTCTGAGCGATGGTTTTCATTGTACAAGTTATTACACTACTTTTTTAAAAAATTTTAAAATTTATTTTGCAATCTGTCATTTCTACATTTAAGCAATAATCATCAGCGTAGAAATACTTATGTACATATAGTAGCTAATGAAAAAAATTAAAAGAACCGAAACACGTGAGCACTAGTAAATCAAAATATGCTATGGTGACATGTCGTGCATCCTTTTTCTGATTGCTTGTTCCTTATGAATTGCATTGCAGTTTGAACATAGTTTAGTACTTTCATGAATCTAACCCTGATCCAAAGATGTTAGTATCTTATGTAGTTGGTCGGAAGTCAGACTTAGGATCCTAAGTTTGCAGTACTACTTTGAGCAAAAGGAATTCATTCATATATTTTTATGTATGCATCATTCTATATTATTGACATTTTTTAAAGGTAATTTTCACTCTGAGCGATGATTTCCTTGCATGCGCAGAATGATGATGCATACGGATAAAAAATCCATGTGTTTCACCAATTTATGTATCGATATATATATATATATATAAATATTTTTTTTTGTTTTTAGCAATGCTTTATATGCCTGATTTTATGAACTACTCAACTTTCAGTTAATATGATATTTCTCAAGCATCCAATTCTCTAAGTTTCATACCACTTTATGCATGTATACATGTGGGTGTAATGATAATTTCCTTTTTAACTTTCAGATTAATGATATCGAGATTGATGGTGGAAAGGTGAGAAAATATACATATATTTATATATATATATATATATATATTATCATTTTGAAATTTTGTATTTTTTATGCTTAAAGTGTTGAAATCGAATAATTTGAAAACGAGCAATTTCGTCTAATGTAGATTATATTCGAATACGACTCCTGGTACTGAATAACTTATTGGCACTAGTCGAATGACTAGTCTTGCTATGTGACTGGCTAGTACTTGCCATAAGACTGGCTAGTACTTGCTGGATGACTTGACGAGTTCAGCATAATGATTGCATTCACAGTGGAAAAAATGTGGACTAAAAAATGAGAATGAAGAATTTGTAAATGCTGCTTTATTTTCTTAAGTAATAGATATTTTTCTTTGTTTTTTAAAAGTGACACATATTTATTCATACATACATGCCTATATAATTAAATAAGTAGCTACTTGATCGATATTCAACTGCTATGTTATAAACAAATGCAATTTGACAATGTAGTTTGAGTCAAAATATACTGACAGTTTCTGGAACACTGACTTGTAATACATGCTACTGAAGTAGTGCATAGAGAAGTCAGTGACAGTTGTAATTTATTGATTCCTGTACGATATCTAGATGGAAAGACAATAACGGTTTTGAGAAAAGCAGTTTTCCAAATCTATCACAAAAAAATCATACAAATTTATTCTTTGATTTTATATTTGTGAGATTGGACTTGGTCAAGGTTTGTTAGTGGAAAGATGTAGATACTTAGAAGAAAGCGGCTGTGCCAGCGTATGCATTAACACATGTAAAGTTCCAACGCAAGAGGTAGGATATTTTTTTAAGATATCGCTAGCTATCTTAAGTTTATGCTAGTTTATATTGACATAACTAGTATGGTATATGATCTAGCATCCTAGTAACAATCCTTGTATGTGCTGTCAAGAAACATTCAAGAATTTTATTCATGTTGAAGTAGAATTGTGCTCTGCAAACTATTAATTCCATTCTACCTTTCTTTGTCTAAACTGTATCTTTACACTCTTCTCGCTGTCCTAATGCTGTCTCTCATAGCTTCTGCGTACCATCGAACACTAATGTTCACAGGATATATATAAATATTGAGTAATATTATCCCTTTTTTCAGCATTTATTGCTATGGAACAAGTTTGAATTTTCAAAAAGTAGCGTATTACATGTATTCTCTATGAATCTCATGTAGCATGAATTTTATGTGGTTAAATGCCTCCAAATTCTTTTAGTTTTCCATTTAATTTTTTGTAGGGAACTTGACATGTAGTTGAAATCTCCAAATCATCATTTTACATTCGTCTACAGTTCAACATTAAAATTTTACATGATTATTTGGGACTGGTATATTGAAGGAAATCTTTTAGCGGTATAATGAATTAAAAAGTCAATTTTTTTATTCAATTAAGTGTGAATGATATACAGGACATAATCATCCACGGATGTTGGAAACCTGTCGTGATCGCCGGAGGGATTTTTTATATCCGAAAATCTAACGTTAAATTTGGATACAACATGACTTTTTCGTTTATTTGCTATCAGTGAAAGTTTGATAGAAGTGGAGTTGTTAGCATACTATATGTACAATTGTTAGTTAAGTTTTCAGACGTGTTATCCAGTAACGTAACAGTTGTTATAACATTACATTAGTAATAACATAACATAAATAGTCAGATTATACCATTGCATCTCTAGAAACAAAAAGTCAAGATTTCCATATTTAGTAATATCCTACGCAGTAACAAAAAATTTCAATTTTTCACTGAAATTAGAAATTACACTATGTCATTGACCAATGGAAGAAGTATTGGTAAAGGTGCAGGTATGTCACTATACCTTTCGCAAATTATTCTGAGTATGACCTTTCATCGTGAATGAATTTAATATCAGCTGAACGGTCATCTTTGAGTTTTCGTTGCCCATCATATCCTCTATCATCGATGGCATATTCATGTTCTGAAACTATCGTATTATTTAACAGCAGATACTACACTTTTAGCGATATATATTTATCAACAAATTTATTTTTTAAATCTTGATATCAGATATGTTCTAGTGCTATTTTCATTGTCCGTTAAATTTCCATTATCCGATAAATTTCCATTATCCGTGAAATTTCAATGCGATTTGAAAAGAAACATCCCTTGGGAATATTCCAGGAACATAAATGTCATAACTATCAAAAAATGTGTCTAGTACCAGTATATCATATGTATATTTTTGGCTCTGTGCAGTTTTTTATAAAAGATATGGGATTGCCTCTCGAAGTGAAGCCGGATTACACAGATTTCAGGTAATTGCTCAATTATAGTATTTTTCGTTGAAAATTAATATATTTTTAGTGAAAAATTAGTGTTTTTTCCAAAAACTAATATATTTTCAGTGATTAATCAGCATGTTTTTTTCTGTGAAAAATTAGCGCTCTGTATTGAAAAATTAGTATGTTTTCAATAAAAATTTGTGTTGTGAAAACTTAGTATTATGTTTTCAGTGATGTAAAAGTGTTTTGTATTGAAAAACTAACATATTTTCAGTTAAAAACACTAAATTTTGTCAAGTACCTGAAATCTGCCAACTCTCCTAGAGCGGAACATGAAAAAAAAGGAATTTCAATTTATTTTACTGATTTATAGTTATTAATTAAATAAAATTCAAGTTGCATTCGTCTGCATGTTAAAGATATCGCATGAATTGTTACAAAGATAGAATGATGTATGCATTGTGGTGAGTCATTGTACTCAAAATAATTATTCTTTTACTCTGCTTAGACTTCAATAAATGTATAATAAGGTCTAATGATGTCATTCATAGCCATTTAAATAGTTTTTTTATATATTTCATACACATTGAGAAAAGAGTAATTATCAAGACAAAAAGAATCATTCTCAAGGGAAAAAGTGTTGCAAATAAAGAAAGAACGGTTTGATTGCTGGTGTATTTTCAGTTTGCAAATCAATTTTTTTTGCATTCCCTTTTACCTCATGCACAGAGCATGGAGCGAAAGCACTTAAAAGCTCTTATGATACAATTATCTGCAGTTAGTTCAATTCAAGTAAAACGCATTTACATTTTTTTGATGAATTTTTCTTAATCCTAAAATTACAATTTTTCATCTTAGTTGTCAATTTAGCTTTGGAAAGACACCTAGTCTGCCTGAGCTAGATGAGGTACGTTTTCTAGACCATATGCCGTGAAATACAAAAAATTGATTTTTTTATTAGTATCTATCGATAGCATTAAAAAAATATTGTCTGCGCATTTCAAAAGCGCATAATATTTTAGTGGTTTTATATGAATACCTCACTAATATGTATACATAAATTCAAATATAATTGAGGATAGTTTTGCTTGAGGGTAATATTTTGAAGAAATTCTGTATTCATTGTTATATTCTGTGCACTCATATTCATTTCTTTATTTATAGAAGTGAAAATCACCATGTATACATAGTTTGCAGTTTAATTTCATATCACTTTTGAATTATTGGAAATCGACTTCATAGATTCTAGAATTAGTGAAATTACTTAGTGGAATATAAAATTCATATGTTAGCTACCATAGCACGCATTTGACTACAGAAGTATTCAAAGATCAAATTGTGATTATTTCAAAAAGAATCATTTTAACGAATGAACCAAAAAGAAGTATACTTATAAATACCCTTTCATCAGTAATTCAAAATTATTGATAAAATTCTTTATGTGGCTTTTCGAGATGATCAGCCAATTGAGATTTTTGTCTATTATTCACATTCAATGATGAATAAATGTGTCTGCTCGCATTATTGAAGTAGAAAATAATTTAGTTTGATCGACTTAATGCTTTTTTTAAATGAAAACAAGTTTTTCTTGTTGAGTTAAAACAAAGTTTATGATTTTCGGACACTTCAGATAGTTCCAATAATGAGCAAATTCTCGTTGCCCACATGATTTAAAAGTAATATATTTATAAATTATATCAAAGCAAAAGCCTATCAATTTAGTAAGAGTTGATTTTAATAATTCTTTTAGGCTTTTTCGGTTGCATGTTTCGAACAGTGTCCGAGCAAAGCTTCGACCAAGAGATTGTGTCACAAGGTGGAACTTTAGAACTTTTTGTATTAAGGAAAGCCAAATTACATGTTAACTATCGACATGAGGCTATAAAATTATCTATCATTTATTTTGAAATTCTTATGCTGCCACAAATGTTGATATTAAGATACGAACTTGAAGCAATGTACACTAGAGAGATATAGTCAATTTTCTATAAATTGATTGTCTATTAAATGGTGCGCATTATTATTTTATAGCTTTACACTGCACCGACCCTTCTTTGTCGGTATACATCGATATCTCTAGTACAATATATTTGATTAACTAATTGATTTTGTATCAGTTTATAGAATATTAACTCTATTGAATACTAGCTAGCATACTGGATAATTTACTCTACAGTAACTTGGATACTGAAACATTACCTCAAGCACCCACAAGTGAAATCTGTTGTCTGATTGATCAAAAATATATGATTGTATTGTTTAAACATGATTCAATTAAAAGTTATGAGTTAGAATGATTGTTGGAAATATTTTATTGACAGCTAAGAAAGTATAGATAGCAAATTTTTTACATCAGTGTTGTGGATGCGCCAACAAATTCTATTCAAATAAATATGTGCATATTTGTTATCAATTTTTTCTTCATTTGACCAAGAACATAGGACAAAATATTTTGGTGTTGTCTCTTATTTCTTCAAACAGGAAATTTTCCAAAAATGGTGGTTAAATTTATCTGAAAATTGAAAAAATATGTTTCAGAATGGTCAAAGGCATGTTTGAATAAAACTTATTAAGCTGGCTTTTTCTTGTTATGCCTTTCATTGAATATTCATTGTTGGATCTTGCCATTCTTCTTTTTCCTTTTGTTGCTTTATTTTCATTCAATTTGTCCTGTTCGAGATCAAGTTTTGTTTTAACAATGGAGTTTTGTTGAGCATGGGTAATTACTGGCATTTCATAATCAAATGAAACCTAAATTGTACCTAAATATAATTAGAATTTTACAATCTTGTTTTGGTAAAATTTTAACAGATGGCACTAATTGAAGATATTCAGGCAAAACCTTTTGACATATACATCTACTATAGTTTTCTATCCGGTTGCTTGTATGCAATATGAGATCAGGATTAGAATGTTGGCTGTGTATGTTCAAGTGCAAAATTTCACAATGCATCATAGATGTATTGTTGATGTTCTGTAAAAAATTCAGTTTTTCTATTATGATATGTTCAATCTAAGTGTTATGAATGTACCAGACAAGAACACAAAGGCTATACAAGCATGGTAATATTATACAATCATAATTTGTGTTGCTGAGAGTGAATAAGAAACACACTTAGCAACACAACAAACATGGTCTCAACGCCGATCCATCTGGAGAGTCACAAAATGATGCAGCTAAAATAGAATAACTCTTAAATGAGTAATTCCCTTAAGAACTAATTGTTGTAAACAAATTAGTTTCTAACACTAAGTTTCACAATGTAGACATGTTACAAATATTAATAGCTTTGAGAAAGATATTATAAAGGATGATCTGGAAAATGTTAACTTTGTTGATAAAGCCAAATTTGTAAAGAAAAATCATCCAAACTTTCTCATTCTTCTGTCATAGTATTATGAATGTAGTAGACAAGGTGGTAACAAGAAGGACACAACGACTATAGAGGCATGGTAACATTATACAAA